>JASDQU010310366.1:29640-40843 GCA_032191745.1 Picea mariana
CTAACCCTAGGAGATGAAGCGCCAAAAGTCATGTGGGCCCCATTTGGGTAAATTAGTACATCAACTTCCCGGGGTCGTAACTTTTGCATATGATCTCTGTTTTAGGTGTGTGATAGCCTGTTGGAAAGGTATCATCGAGGAGATTCATTTTTGGGGCTCAATTATTCCTTTTTCTATCATTGAGGATATCTATACCGAAAAACCTTCATTTAGGCCCTCAAAATGGCCCCGAAAGTTAAAACTGCTAAAAATAGTAAATTGTCAAAATTGTCAGAAAATTGTTTTGAGCCAATTGGAAAAGGTGGGTGGCCACTGATATCCATCTAGATCACTTTGGCTCTTCGGGCTTCGGAATTTTCAAAATTCCCTCCTGCACTTTCTCCCGGAGCGCTCTCACCCGAAGTCGACAATCCTTCGACGTGTGTCTTCTGGAATCAACGGTCGGTATGTACTCCATCCTCCAGGCCTTAAGGAGTTTCCGAACCATCACAAATTGTCACATATTTTTCCTCTGGAGTGCCCAGTCTTCAGACTGCACGATCTGTCACCATGTGGCGAAATTTTGGAAGTGGACACATGGCCCAATCAGGCGGGTGACATGTGTCACGTTCTAATCAGCTTTTTAATATTCCAAATGCTCAGATCTTACTAACATGTGGCACACATCCCATGTGTCCATGTCATCCCAGGTGATGTCCACAAGCCATGTCACTTCATAATTCTAGGGTCCACATCACCCCTAGGTGATGTCATCATGCCCCACCACTTCAACTCTTCGGGCTTCGATACTTCGGGAGTTTTCATATTGGCACACTTCCAATTCTCCTGAACCCCGAATTCTCGAACTAGCCAATCTATCGCCATGTGTCCTCCTAGATCGAATGATTAAGATTCACTCTAGGTCTTCACCTGGAGTTCACAGATCTTCTCCATGTGTCCTCCTCAATCTGATGGCTATGTTTTACTTCGGGGCTTCGGACTTTGAAGATCTCAAATGTCAACCTTTTTCTTTAAAAAAAGTGTTTTTGTTTGAATCTCACGATCTTCTGATGTGTGTCTCCCACAGATTGATGACTACGATTCCTTTGTGACTCCGGACTCTAGAAATCTCAAACTTCAAAAGCTATATGGATTTACTGGATTTTATCTGAAATCGTAGATCTGGCAATGTGTGGCTCTCAGCAGATCAATGGCTAAGATCCCTTTGGGTCTTCGGGTTTCAGAAATCTCAATTTTCAAAACTTGTCTATCCCCATTGGTTTTCATCTAAATCTCTGGATCTAAAGCCCTGGATCTGGTGATGCGTGGCTCTTGGCGGATCGAAGGCCGAGATCCTTTCGGGTCTTTGGGTTTTGGAAGTCTCAAACTTCAAACCCCCTCCTCGCTCACTTTTTCCAGGAGTGTTTTATTTGGAGCACGCGATCGATGGACATGTGTCCTCCTACAGTTCGATGGTTCCCAATTGCTTCGACTCTTTGGAGGTTCATCGCTTGAGCTCTAACATGTCACATCACTACATGCCTTTCAATTTATAGGGGCGCGCATCGGTGGTTTGGAGTAACCTGCTTTTCACCCCGCAATTCTCTTGATGTTGACACATAACCCCTTGGTGAAACTGTGGTTTGGATTGTGGGACCACCTTGGGAAATTAACTCCCATGCAACTCGGTTCCTCGTAATGCCTATTAATCATTGATATCTCTTTCCAATGGGATCCGATGATCATGACCTTAACCTTTCTTCCTTTTTATCAGACAAACCTTGTTTACCTGTCCTCCAATCCAATGATCTTGGATCTCTCCTGATCCTACAGTGGTGATCGCTCTCGAATTCAAAAAGAATGGTCATGATCCTTCAAACCCTTACAGAGGATCTATGAAGTTTCATCTCCTGTGTAGCTTCTGCAATGTCATTCCTCCTGAGCTTTTCAATTTCACAGTCAGAGTTCGATCTCGACCATGAGACTCTGACAAATAGACCCAACCCATACCACTCGGTGTTTCAACCTGAGGCTCTGATACCATTCTGTAACATACCCTGCTAGCCACAGGTCGAGGTATGCTACCTACAAGCCCACCCTCAGACTTATTTCTCATACCGATACCTTCTTGTTTATTAAATATGCATAAGATAAGAGAAGTAATGACATGCACAGTAATATCCAACAAGCATGCATGTTCTAAAGATTCCATTAACGATATTTAAATATACAGTGGAAAAAAAATCCATACACAGATAATAATATCATAACGAAGAGCACTTATCTTTATGAAATATGACACCAACTGGTTGTAGACCAAGGACATTCCACCCAACCATAGACACTACTGCTCCAAATCTCAACAGCAGCGTCACCCCCGAGCTAGGGCTATGAATCCACAAGGACGTTTCCAAAGTGAACTTGGCTTCCCAAACCATCTAGTTCTCAAGCTCTCACCGGCTTCCCAACACTCATAGCAATCCAAGTACGTAGCTCTCTTCTACCCATCTTGTACCACCGGAGAGAATGGACCTCCACCTTTCTCTTCCATGTAGTCCCTCAGGTAGTCCTTCTCCTTATTCGAGCCTCCAGTGCAACTGCTCCAGAATATTAATGATGGAACTCTCAGGACTCACAGTTGTGAGCCATGATGGACCCATGCCACTGCATCTCAGAGATGCAGGCCTCAAGGCATGACTGGATCACAACAGCGGCCACTACATCCAACTATCCCGTGGCTAATTCTTTTGCAGTTCGGTCCCCCTTCTCTATACCAAGACGCAGGTGAGGATGGATGAAAGAGGTTGGTAAGTGCATGGGAGTGCGTGAGGGTATGAATGAGGTAAAACAAAGGTGATGGAGAGGACAACCCAATGACCAACCGCACAATTGGACCACGGGCAGGTTTAAGTATGTTCGTGGGGAAATCAAGAACCTCATGGCCTCCCCAAGAAGCTCACATAACGGATTCCCCTCTTTATGGAAAAAGGTAATTAACATAGGAATAAACATTTAGCCTCTCAATCCCCCTCTCTTGTGGAATCATAGCCCCCTATGACTCTACTCCTTGTCCATCTAGCAGCCAGCGATGTGTTTATTATTAATAATGATCAAAGCATTACATTTCCTTGGGCATACTGGCCCTTTAAATAATTGTTTGGCCACTCAGGCCTCTCAGCATTTTAACAATACGTTATTTAAAATGGGGGTTCACAACCTGGGGTGTTACACTCTCTCTCTCTCTTCATTTTTCTCTCTTTTTCTACCAAATGTAATAAACAAACCCTGTCTTTCTCGGGACAATAAAGGAAATGAGGTGGGGGAGATGTTGTAAGGGCTAGTTAACTCTATCGATCAGACCCGACAGTCAACTAAGAATTAGTCGGTTGACTGTCAAAATCAGAATTGCAAGTTAGTCGAAGTATATGTTAAGTCGATTGACCTGAGAAGTTAAGTAGTTACAACTGCCTCGCAACTAAGCATGTATGTATAAATAGATGATCATATATCAAGGAAAGTGTCTCTTTTGTGTTGTATTGACACATATATAATAAAGTGTTGTTTCTTGGGCTCTCACTAATTTTTTTATTATTTTACATATGTGTATGTAACCTCTATTATTTTTTTTCTTATGTGATGGACTACTGGTAACATTCCCTACTTTTCCCTATTACAACAATGACGATTACGATGACGATGATGATGATGATGATAACAATAACAATGACTATGATGACGACAATGATCATGATGACAATGATGATGATCACGACGAAGAGGACAATGATGAATATTATGACGATGACAATGTTGATTATGGTGATGACAATGACAATGTCGGAGACAATGATGACGATGATGATGATGATGAAAATGAAAATGTTGATGACGATGATGACGATGATGATGACGATGACGATGACGATGACGATGATGATGATGATGATGATGATGATGATGACAATGACGATAATGATTATGATGATGAATATGATGATGATGACAATGACAATTATTATTAACCCATATAAATAAATATTTTAAAGAGAATAAATCATATAAAAAATATAATCAAATACCTCCTACATTTCAACATTTCTACAATATCATTGATCTTCTTCTTCATCCCACTCTACATTTGTATCATCTGATTCAGAATCTATCTTAAAAGGATTGGTCATATCAATAGCATCATCAATGTTATCTTCGATAATATCATCATCGAGAACATTGGCATCTACATCTGGCTCAACTTATTTGACTTCTTCATCCGATAGTACATATGCATCATACTCCTATGCATGTTCTTCCGGTACATTATAATTTACATCCCTTCCTCTTGGATCATATATAACAATGTACAACCAACTTTCTCTTCCTAGAACCTATAGATAAAAGGCATGTCCACATTGGCGTGGAAGAACATAATTTGTTGTACCTGGATCAAACATCCTCATATTAACCATGGTAAATACATTGGCATGTTCAATAACATTTATTTTGGTATCATGTTCATTCATCTATAACCTGTACCATTTGACCTTGAATAGAACTAACTTAAAGGATTTAAAGTCACACTCAATTATATCATCCAAATACCCATAGTATTTATTTTCGTATATTCTTGGATGTCTCTCACTTCTAGAGGAAACATTAGTGACCTAAAATACTACAGTTGTCCCACAATTAGAGGTTTTCTTCTTGTCATCCAACTTTTTTATGTGAAATTTATGACCATTGCACCACATAGCCTTGTGGTGTTTCAACTGCATTATGTCTGACACATAAAAAATGCATTCTCAATCAATAAACATATTTATACTTAGTAAAAATTTATAAAAAAAAACAACACCATATAGATTAATATATTGGAAAAAAGTTGAAACATAACATGGGTGAATTATATGATTTCATGTTTATCTTTTAAACCATATGTTAAATCAATTTCCCTCAGAGTAAGATTGATATCTTGATTACGATGAGATTCTTTAAAAAATGTATACATCCCTTCCCATGATATCCTACCATTACATTGTAAAGATCAGTCTATCCATACCTTCATCCAATCAAGATTATTTGTGATGTATAAATGTAGTGCATCCCACTCTCGACCAACTGTATGAAAAAGGAATAAAATTACTAAGAATAAAGATTAATATTTAATGGAAGAATAAAAATTAAATAAGTAATATATAGATAAAAATTAATAACACAAAGTATTATAGATCTCTACCATCTAGTTACCTTTCACTTTCCTCATTCTACATTTCCCAACTAGGACCCCCCCTTCAAATTTGTTGATGGAGTTTAAATCCCAAATGTGAGGCACCTTCATATTTGTTGCTAATTTAGGAGGATATTGACTAATATACACCAAGGATTGATATACCATATATCCCTCAACCATAGAACCCTGGGACATGTTTTTTGTCTAATGAAAGCATTCAATGACTTCAAGTGCCTCTCTACCATCACATTGACCTTTTGTGTATATGTCAACACATTTCAATCTCCTCAACTTGGTGTATRAGGTAATGTTCTTGTGCATTGAAAAATGTCGGAGCTAGATACTTTTTTCATTTCACACATTAGCCGAGGAATTTCTCTCCTCCAATATTTAATATCTTCTTTATGGATTTATTTATATGACAACCATCTACACATGATACAAGTAAATCCTACATTTCAACAACAAAATATATACATTTCAATTAAAACACATGTCGGCAAGTTCTGCAACAAATATTTTCCATATAAATCATTATTTACCTCATGTATTTGCCAAGATCATATATAACTTGTTTTACGTTTTTGTCAAAGCTATCAGGGAGAGATAGAGGTAGAACACTCTGTAAAAAAAAAAGGAATCATTATTATTGTGAAAAAAATATATATTACCAATATGGAAATGTACCAAAATAATTACCTTAATAAAGGTATGTCAATCATGAGTTTTTATCCCACCAAATTCACCTTTCTTCGTTAAGATATTCTTTATGTTTAAATAAAATATTGTGGGAAATTTAATTTTCCGAATGACCTATTTTACAACATCGCATTCCTCTATAAATAATCATGGAAGACTATTTTGGTGTCCATTGGTATTTGAATAAATCAAATTTTGCATTGCATGATTATTTTCTTGAATGTTGTACAAATTTTGAAAAAAAAATATTTGTCATTCCTTCCATCTAAGATTGTCCACAACGTTTTGTTAGATTCTTCTTTATATGCATTGTATCAAACCAAAGAGTTATTTATAGGTGCTCGTAGTAGAGAAACCTACTGAATTGTAAGGGGTAATTTTTTATTCCTCGTGGAATCCCATCAATGCCTTGATGACCTTTATGAAACATAAATGAAATTACAACAATAATTTTTAGATATTGTAAACATAATTCAATACATTTTGTGTAATGCATAGTCGAATTGCTTACATTGATTATTTCTATTATATTCCAACTTCCATGGGTGAGGTGTCATTCTTCGTGTTTTTATTGCAGTCTCTTCTTTCCCATTGAAAATATTTTTTCAATAGTTTGATACCTATGGTTCTTAGGGAGGAAATGACTATACTCATCAAACACCTCATTTCCTAAAATTATTGAACAACAAGATTTCATCCTAAGACCACAAACTGGACGTGCAAATTTACCCTTTATTTAAAGACCTGCAAGATATGGATTAATGTTAGTATTAGTAATATAAAAAGGAATTAATATTTAAGAAACATGCATCATATTTTCATAAAATTACACAATATTAAAGTGTAGTAGTATGTTACGTACCACAAAAATGTGTTATCCCTGGGGCATCTTGAATTGTCCATGTAAGTATTCCATTGAATTGAAATTGTTTTTTCCTCTTTGGTCTTGAGATTTTGTACATAGTGAATTCAAAACATAACTTTAGTAGCACGTTGACAAGAGGCTCAATATATACATTCATATCTTCCACTTGGTACTTATCTAATTGGTTGAAATTACACATAATTACCACCTTGTATATATATAAGAAATTATGCAACGAATAAGACAAACGAAATGCTACGTTCAAAAAAATATTGTAAGGAAATACTTGGAACAATCATTACCAACATTGTATGATCCATATTTATTGGCATCCAAGGAGGAAGGTTATTATTTATAACAAAAATAGGCCACACTGAGTACATAGACCTGAGTTCACCAAATGGATTGACACCGTTAGCTACCAATGAAATCCTAAAATTACAAGGTTCTTCTTTAAAAATAAACCATATTTCTTTGATGTTCATAAATGTAGAACCATCTAAAGAACACTCGTCACTTATGTGTCATGCATGGTAATCCATAAACTATGTTATGCTTTGGCACCTGAAAAGTCGTTGCAAACATGGAATTATGGGCATAAATTAGTTTAGGGGATAAATTTCACCAATGGATTAATTTTCCATGGTTTTCCCAAAAACATATTCACCAATTTCCATTTTTTTCTAAAAATGATTCGCCCAAATTCCGTAGAACAAAATTATTTTACCTAAAAAATAGTCAAAATTTTATAGAAACTGTATAAAATCCTTAGAAATTTGAATATTTTTACAAAAACTATCGTCAAACATTTTACATTTTGCATACTAAAGACTGGTAATATTATCTCATGTTTCTACATTTTAATAGAAATTTTCATCTTTAAAATTATCCATGATTATGGGAATATGACAAAGAACCTTGTGAGGCACTTTTTTTGTTACTTGATCGGTTTGATATATACTTATTTGACATTGTGTGCATTTCATTTATGATGCATTATGTCCATAATATATAATATGATCATTAGGAAATGCATCAATATGTGATACTCAATTCCAATATATTTTGTAGTGGTGCATAACTCTTGGTATCTATGAGGTAAATTATTTGACAGTGTTAAGAAAAATTCACCTAAAAATATACAACATAAAAATAACTAGTTAACGTAAATAATAGTAATTATAATTATTCCATCCTTAATGTACACATTAATTGACACTAAAAATAGAGAAAAAAAAAATCAACCTTTATGTATATGTGACAAATTATATTGCGTACCTTAGGATATGTGTGAGACAAATGTTTTACAAATTGTTCAGTGCCTTCAAGTTCACCAACAACATTATAGCAGAGAAAATATTTGTTCTTGAGCCTTTATAAAGGGGTTGTCATGCCTTCTCAAGCAGAGGTACATCATGAATATCATCAAAGTTTTCCTCATCGATAAGAGCAAATATGTCGTGGATCAATCTATTTGTCTCATCATCCATCTCAACAGTATTATTGGTGTCATTTTCTTCCATAGGATTAACTTGATCTTCAATATCCATACCATATGCATTGGCTTGTACAATATTATTTCTATTACTATTAGGCACATTATCTAGTGCCACGCATCTAGGAGGATTTTTCTTTATAATTACAAACAATCAATAAAATTAGTGTATATAACAAATATTAAAACGAAAGAAAAATGTATAAATACACTCAATACAAAGACATATAATGAATAACTTACCATGGGATGATATGCATACCCTTCTTCAATGTACCCATACTTCCAACAATATTTTTAAACTATTTTTCTTACAAGTCTTCTTCTATTAAATCCCCTTAATTGATTGCAAGGGAAATAGCATTTCCCATCACCCTTTTCCTCCAATGTCGCCCTTAACCTAGAAAGCGTCCTTTCATTTTATTTATCTATAATGTTGTTATATGGTATTGAGATTTCCTATTACAATAAAATCCACTGAAGCAATATAAGTACAATATGTGTGTTGGGCCCTTCATTTTTGAGAAAGAAATGTGCAAGTTTTGACTAAGCACGAGTGGCGCAAACTCCATCAAAGGTTGAAAGAAAGAGAAACAGAAAGTAGTTGCGGAAGTCAGTGCAACGCCAGCAAAGCAACAAACGGTTGCAACATAACAAGAAAGCATGCAAACTGAAAAGGAAGACACAATCCATCTATATATAGGACCGAACATAATTGTAAAAGGGTTCATTCGTTTGTTGGTTCGCTCATTAGTTGGTTAATTAGTTCATGAGTTGGTTCGTTGGGTTGAGTCGAGTCAGGTTGGTCAGAGTCGCCCAGATTTTGGGATTAGCTGTTGATAATTGTTGTAAGTCAGAAGCAGACAAGTCTGAGTCTGTAATGAATTGGACCTATCAGTTGGAGAATTAGAGCTATGTGGAATGAGTCTAGAGCCAAGAGTTTGTACTGAGCTTTGCTACGTAATTATGAGTCTGTAATGAGAGAAAGATCCAAAAGATAATATGAAGCAGGACCAAATTTCAAAATATGTTGTGTCTTTGTATGTTTACTTATGCATTTCAGTGTTTCCTTATGGATTATGAGTTTTATTTGATGGTTCAACGTTTAATTTCTTGCTCGCAACATAAGTAATTTTGATTCATGCATTTATATGTTTCATATCTGTTAATGTCTCTGGCACAAGAACAAGAATGAGTTATGATTGCTCTATGGGTCCTCTTTAGTCTTTTCCCTACCCTTCCTTATCTATATGTCTCAGCAGCGCTTCGGGTGAGACTTCTTCTCTTCGGAGGAGATAAAATGCCAGCGCTCTATACTACACGGTACCTTTTGTTGGTAACCTAAGAAGGACCCTGGTTTGATCAAATTTGCGCCAACAAAATGGTTTTGTTGTTGGGACCTATGTTAAAAGGGAACCTGTAGGGATAATGTTGTCGCCGATCCATAGATCTGGAATTGATCAATGGTGGGAAAGGAACTGTGACGCCTTCATATGGAAAGAAGAGGAACTAAGGAGAAAATTAGTGGAAAACACTTGCGAAGCAATCTTTTACTCAGAAAGATCGAGCGACCAGTATGAGATTTTCTAGGTTAAATTCCTGAAATAATTTTTTCACTGGATAAAGAGGCTCCAAGAAGCTCTAGAGTTTCAGGGATGGGCCAAGAATATCTGTGTGTGGGTTACGGAAAATTTAGCAGCATTCCAGAGGTTGGATTGCCCAGTTACAAGAGCTGTGGATTTATGGGTTAGCACCATGCTAGAGGGATACATAATCGAATTTGCAGCTGAGAATGACCAGTATTTTTCACGAAAAGAGGAAATTTTCAAGAAAGTCGCAAGGGGAAGACTATTGAGATAAATCCCCCTATGGATTAAGGTTTTCTTGATGGAGGAAGGGGTGATTGTGTCCCCGACCGAGATGGCAACGTAAACACCCTCACTCGGGATAGGGCGAGACGGGGTGAGATTCATGGCATGAGAGAGGGGAAGGGTTCTTTGACAAATGGGGGGGGAACAGAAAGAAATGGACTCAAGAGATGAGAAAGCATTGAAGAGAGCCACCATAGTTGAGAAGTGGTGGCACGGAAAGATCAAGAAAGTCACAAGACAGTCTGAAAAGTTGAGGAAAGAAGGCGTATCGGGAGAAGTAGAGGAAAGATAGATGGAAGAACTGCAGAAGATGAGAAGACAGGAATGACTGGCCAGTCAAAGATTAAACGAGAGAGAAGTGAGGAAAGAAAGAAGTCCCTAAGAAGTGGGATGAGAAGGAGAAAGTACAGATGTAAGGGAGGAGGAAGTTGGCATGAATCTCGGAGGAGAAAGAGAAGATTCAACCCCGATAACAGGAGATATCAGGAATCCATCCGAAGAGATCGTCCCAGTGGAAGCTAATGAGACCCCCCAAATCAAATAAAACCACTTGAAGACAGCAGCGCCAGCCCCGAATCACCCATACCCCAAGTGTCTTATATACAAGCAGTAAGTTCGATACTACCTCCTCATGCTAGTTCTCTTCCAATACAATTATTTAGTCAGTCACAATCAGGAAGTGAGGGTATAGGGAGGATATTGGGATCCCCTGGTAGATCACAAGTAGGACCGTTAGGGTTCACATTGATACGAACAATAGGATCAGCAATGGCCATCCATGTAGGAGGTTCGATTGCCCGATACCCATAATTTTGGGGTAAGGGAGATGAAGACGTTGAGCAGCACTGGTTCCTGTGCAAAGCAATCTGGAGATCCAGAGGGACTTCAGATGCGAATAAGTTAGTCAAGTTCCAGACTACCTTGAGAAGTCCCGCTCTCAAGTGGTACTTGAAGATCATTGAACCAGGAGTGTCAAGGACGCAAGGTCAAGCGTTCACACTTAGCCAGGTACGGACAATGTTTATAGAAGAATGCAAACTACCTCAGTCAGAACAATAGGCTCTGTC
>JASDQU010310367.1:0-37636 GCA_032191745.1 Picea mariana
CTTCAAGAGAAGTGATCTCAACACTTTTTGTACAACCAACGATTCATCGAGCTCTTCACCTAATCCTCTGATAGCATTAACAACTTCATCAACTCTAAGAAGATAGGTTGCAATATCTTCCTTTTCATTCATCTTCAAATTTTCAAATTCTTCTCTATGTCTTTGAAGCTTGACCGGCTTAACTTTTGGATCACCTTCGTAGATATTCTTGAGTTTGTCCCATACCTCTTTAGCAGTGTTGCATCCCATCACTTTGATAGCAATGGTTGGTGTCAATGATCCTAGAATAACATGTCTGGCTTTTGAATTACAACTCATAAGCTTCTTCTCATTTGGATCGATTGGAGCATTATTTGGGATTACATATCCATTCATAACTGAGTACCAAATGTCTACTCCCAAAGCCGTTAGGTAAGTTTTCACTCTATCACTCCACTATGCATAATTTATTCCATCAAATTTTTGAATCCCATTTGAAATGTGATCATGGTCATCCATTTCTGCTCAGGATTTTCCTTCTAGTGGTTAAACTGTTCTGAAGGCAACCTGCCCTGATACCAATTGTTGATACTTAGAACACATCACCAAAAGACTTCATCCTCCCTTGAAATCCGGCCTTCTTTTACTTCTTTTTCCCTCTGAAATTTGACTTGTATCAAATGAATGTATAATGATATTTATTTATACCATTTATGTCACTTCCTTTTAACATTAGGGCCGACCTGACACTTTCTTATTTTGTAATTATTTTCTTTAATTATTTTCAGGGCCTACATGTACTTCCTTTTTCAATTCACTTTGTCATCTTCAAAAATTCATTTCTCCTCAACCATGAGGATCCATGTGACATGCCACATACCACCGGAAACAGCATGATGTATATTATCCATTCATGGGTGTTGTATATGCATGTGCATTTTCCTTCATGTCCAAATACCTTTATCAATCTTGCGGTCCAAAACCCATGACTAGGGTTGACATCAATGACAACAATCAATCTTCCAACAATCATAGCTGTGGATTATTTCACAAAATGGGCCGAGGCGATGCCTACATTCGACAATACAGGAAAAACTACAGCTCTATTCGTATTCAATCACATCATTGCATGATTTGGACTCCCATAGTCTATCGTCACTGATCATGGTAGCCACTTTCGGAACTTCATGATGTCTGAGCTCACAGAAAAGTTGGGTCTTCAACATGAAAACTCAACCCCCTACTACCCACAGGCTAATGGTCAAGTTGAAGCAATCAATAAGGTTCTTATCACCATGCTTCAACGGATTATAGGAATTCACAAAATGAGTTGGCACACGATGTTTTTTTTAGCATTATGGGCTTATCGGACATCTGTGAAGTATGCCACAGGGTTTACACCTTTCCAATTAGTGTATGGTTTAGAAGTTGTCTCACCGATTGAATGTCAGATCCCGTCGTTAAAGCTAGCCGTTGAACTTCTTCCAAACACCTCTGATGAAGAAGAATGTATGTTGTATCTTATGCAATTGGATGAAGCTCGTCAAGATGCCACCCTAATTATTGAAACCCAGAATAAAAGCGTCAAGGCCCAATACGATAAACATGTCAAACCACGTGTTTTCTCTGAGGGTGATCTAGTTCTCCTCTATGAACAAGATCATGATTTGCTAGGTGGCAGAAAAATTGAAGCTATGTGGCGAGGCCCTTATATCGTCAAATGAGTGTTGGATAAGGGAGCCTATGAGTTAGTATATTATGATGGTATTCCTTTGAGTGAACCCAGAAATGTGCTTTACTTAAAGAAGTACTATGCTTAGACTATCTTTGCATGAGTGCTTGTATTTTAATATATCATATTGTTGTGTGCTACGTTTGTGTGTTTTTTTCGTTATTTGGTTTCTACCTTCGACCGCTTATCTTGCATTGTGCTTAGTTTTCATATGTCAGACTCTTCGTTACCCTACCTTGGCTTCGCCAATGGCTCTAGTCGTAGCACTCAGAACCTAGCTTCTGTTGCATGGGCAATATATGCACCCACGAATGAACTTATCAGTCTACATGGTGTTTGCCTCGATTGTGCAACCAATAATATAGCAGAGTATAGCGTTGTCATCGAATTTTTGACTGATGCTATCTCACTTGGGATTTTTCATCTGGTTATACGACTTGATTTGCAACTAGTAGTACTATAGTTAAGTAATGTCTATGCTATTTGAATTCCTACATTGTTATGGGTATATTTACGAATTTTCCTCTTGGAACATTATTTTGATTATATCGAGTATCAGCACATTCCTAGATGTCTAAATACATTAACTGATGCATTAGCTAATTATGTGTTAGACAGAAATCTGAGACATTTATAAATCCAATCACACATCACATGTATTATACAAAGAAAAATAAGTTGGTAGAAGCCTCATGTATATATATAACGATCAAAAGTTTTTTACAAAAAGATTGTTTTTCGTCCAAAGACCAAAATATCAAAAATGAAGCTCATGGCTTCTAGAAAAATAACATCATGGACACTGCTCACCATAACACACTACTACTCATGCTACCCTATGGAGCAATCATCTCAATGGACTAGCCACACCTACAGTATGGCGCTAGAAACGCCTCGGGACCTCATCGATCGACATATCTGGGATCCCTGCAGTTAAACCCTCCAGATTCTGCTCGATTGCTTCGTAGTCGTCTGCATCCCACCCTACTACTACCACTGCTTCCCCTCACATTTGGATAAGGGATGTACCTGGGGGCCGGAATGTCCCTACATTTGTATAGTCAGGATATTTTTGATTAGTCATTGGTCTGAAAAACACATAAAAATATTTAATATTCAGAAAAAATTTACAAAAATAATATAAAAGAAAAATGTCTTTCTTACCTAGTTCCCCCCACTGGGAACCCTCAGGTAGCACTAACTCAAGATCATTGAGAAAATCCAGCCCGACATATGCATATTCATCAATCATCAAGATCGGGGGCTCCAGCCAATCGAAAAATGTGTCATTGTATCTAATAATGGGGCCTGCCACATGTCGGGACATGAGATCACACCATCGCTTCATCCATGGATCTCGTGGAGCTGGTACATTCCAATATACCTATAAGTGAAAGTGAGGGACTCTTTCTAGGAAGAAAGATACCAAAATGGATATGTACCCAAACTGTTTTAGATCCCCGTTCTTGCTCTTGGTAAACTAGCTCTTCATACTACGGAGGAGCCCATCACACCAGTTGAACACACGAGGTTTTATGCATTCTATCGCATACTGGAAATAGCTTTGCAGGGCCATGTCTACAAAAGAAATCCCTTGCATCCATGCAATGGTGAAAAGGATGGTTCTCAGGGTCAGATCACAAACCCCTTTGATAACCACCTTACCCTTGCGCTGCTCGGCCCTAAGTTCACAATAAAGTCTAATGTATTCACTCATCGGTAAACCCCCACCTCGAACTCCTGTTAAGGCCACTTGTGCCCCATGATAGGACAGACCTATCAAGAAGTAGATGTCTTCGATGTCCAGGGAGAGCACATGAACACCCACATGGAATACTTATTGGTCCACATCCCACATACGGACCAAATATTCCAACAGTCTCAGTTGGGCTCTCATGCCCTAAATCTTGAATAATTTTAATAAACCACACTGTTGTAGGGAATTTATGGTGCCCAGATCATTCAAAGCCATTGCATCATCGTCTTCATGCTCCCTTTCTCTCCACTCCAACATTTTTGCAATCAAAATACCTGCATGGAGATAAAAGAAAGAAGTTAACACCTTTAATTATCATGATTTAGAATTCTTTTTGGTCCACCGTATATTTTTCTTTTGGCTTTTATGCTGCCATGACTGGGCTTTGGTTATAGAGCGAGGTTTCCGCAGGTGAACCGTTAGGCACTTGCGGAAATCCTTGATTTCCAGAGGCCCCGATATGGTACCTGCGGCAGCCCCAGCGTGCGCCTATGGTCCAAAAATTCACCCAAAAATTCATCTTTTAACCGATTAAAATGAATTTAAAATAATTTAAAAGGAAGAAGACGAGGTACTTACTATTTCAATGCAGACCATTCGCCAAATGAATGCTCGAGTTCTCTGCAATCGACCGCCGAAATACGAGGTGAAAAAGGGCTTTTGGACAAAGTTTTTGGTCAAATACAAATGAAATAGTAAAAATGAGTTATTATCCCTATTTATCTCATTTTTTACTTTTTCTAAATACATTTTATATTATTTGAATATATTTTCTCAAAAACCTAATGGTCTTGTGAGTGTTGTTTCTCGCAGATGGGCAGACTAGGGTTCTAAACAATGAAGTCTAGACAGTTTTTTGCGATTTGTTTGTCGTTTTCGTCGCATGCAGAATTACTTTTTAAGGTTTTTTAGAAAAACCTCGAGCTTAGTCTTTGTTCATTCTCGTGCTCAAAAAATGAGAATGTAACCGAGTATACTTTTTTCATCTTTTCGTACTCGCCATGGTAACACGAAAATAATGAAACTTACGGAGTAATCTTTAAGCTCTTTTCACACTCCTTGGAAACAAAAAGATTGTCGAGCGACCTTGTTTAGTTCACGCTCGTAAAAGTATTTGAATAAAACTTTCGACGGGCGATAGTTTATCACTTTTCCGGTCCTGTCGAACTATTTTATGAAAAAGGAACTGAGAGATTTCTCTTTTAAGTGTTTTTCCAGACTCTATAAACATGAAAAAACTTTGAGTTTTCTATGTTAAACAAACATTGATAGACCCATACGGGACCGAACCACTCCTTCTTAGGGTTCATTAAAAATACTCCGAAGGACTTGTCTGAAGGATGAGCTTAGATCAACAAGAATATGTTATCCTCCTCAAGCTTGCATAAAAATAAAGAGGTACTCGCCAGAAATGGCGGGGGAAAATTTTGGAAAGAGATGTGTCTCTATATTTGTGTTAGTGGTAGTAAGCGTCACTCTTGAACATGGCACCCCCTTTATCATTTGAATCTGGGTTGGGAATCTATTTTCCTCTCGTCTAACTTTCTGCAAGTTCATATTTTGGGTCATCTTTGGGTCGATGCTGCCAAGCCTAGTGTCATGCCATCCGTATGTTTAAGAGAAGTTCAACCAAGACCTCTATTGAGTTGGCCATATGAAATTGTCAATTCCTATCATGTCGACCTTCCTTGTGTCCGTTCCAAATCATATCCGTACTTTGATTTACCCTAAATATGTTACTTGTTTCGTGTCATTTGATGGGGGATACATTAAGGCCCTCTTATGACGAGTCTTTTCCTGTCGACTTCAGCTCATTATCCAGGAACAAGACTTAGAAACTATTTAGTGCCTTGGAGCCTGCATGCCTCAATGGCAGGTTTCTTCGCTCTCGACAGTGGATTTACATCATTGATCCTTGATCAAGAGATTCCATCGAGTGTTTGACCTCAAATCATCTATTCACACTCATTGGATTGTACTATCATACCTTGGGGGTCATTGACATCAATGGTGATTTCCCTCGCACTTGTTAATAGTTTTCATTAACGACCAGTAATCAAGTGGTTTCCAACCATGTTCGACTTCATCACCTGTAATCACATGGCTAGATTCATACTAACGAACGGCGGGATTGAAGACCCTGGAACTCATCATTTTTTATCCAGGTTGCGATGGAGTATTTATGATTTGAATTGACACATAGATCCACTTTGTATGTCTCGTGGCTATGTCTGTGTCTGAGTTTTCTAATACATATATCCACAGTGTATTCCTGGTGGCTATGTAGAATCTTGATGACATGGATCCATAGTGTATAATTGGTGGCCATGACTTATACTTATGATTTCGATCATTTATAGTCTGGACATGGGAATGCCTACTTCAGACATGGTGTAATATTGTGTGGATTCTTGATTGTTTGCAAGTTCCTAATTGGTGCTCTCCTTGTTCTTGACACACACGCGCATTTTTACAAAGTATTTCGGTTGTCATGAGTTCCAGCCTCATACTTTGGGGGGAATTCTGTTACACATTATTTTGGTCATTCTAATGATGATATCATAGACATGTGTTCAGGCTCCCAACATGACTTTTTTCTTGAGAAAAACAACTTCTTTCCTCCTCTACAAGGCTTCTTTTTAGAAAGGGTTTGCAGGCTGCTCATACTACACAGTGCGAAAATCTATCATTTCCACAGGTTGCTCTATGTCTGGCTTGTGGGATTTCTGCAGGCTGCTACATAGGCAGGGTGTGACGGTGTTCCAAAGATAAAAGTGGAAAGAGGTTTCACGAAGTTTCTAGAAGGGGAATCTTCTAGAATGTGAGGTGGCGTCTATATGGTTACAATCCTACTGGTTTCTCTGATTTGGTGGGATCATCCTCATCCTTTTAACCACTTCACCTTCTCCTATATAATCATGGGCTTCTCATGGAAAAGGTTAAGCAAGAAGAAGTAAGATTAAGCAGAGAATTGATGAAAGAATAGGCTGAAGACTGTGTGAAGAATCATGTTCTTATTGATGCTTGAGGCCTCCATTTGTCCATTGAGCTTTTGTGGATTATCTTCATGTTAATTTCGGAGAAAGTGTATGTGTGTGTTGGAACAAAAGACCACTAAAAGGGAACTTGCGACATCAAGGCAATTCGATTGTATCTTCTACTTTTCATTAATATAATACCGTGGCACGTCTCTTTCCCATAAAATGTTTAGTGTTTTATTACATGACTCCTTGATCGCATGTTTAGGTTGTCATTGAATTCTACTATTGTTGCTTTCACATTGGTTGGTTTGTGTTTTCGCAGATCTGATTCCACAAGAGCATTGGAGTGAAGCAGGGACAACAAAGATATAAGGAAGCGATTCATAAGGTATGTTATCTATTCCTCTTTGGATAGTAAATTCAATGATTACAACTTAGGGAAAGTGTCTTGTTCTGTCTTTTTTTGCTCTAGATCCAGGTGGATCTAGGGGGATCAGTTCATGTTTGCATCTACCGATTTACCCAATAACAATAGGAAGTGTTACATTTCCTAGGCACTTTGGCCTATTTTCAACTTTACCGGCTCACCAGCCTAAGTCATATTTACATAATACATTATAGTTTATAAGGGTTAGAACCGGGATGTTACAAGAGCATTTCTTGGTTCCATACTAATCACTTCAAATGTAGTTATAACACCAGTCTTAAAATCTAATAGTTTTTCTTTAGTGAATACTGAGGTATTCCTCAATTCCTCAATTCCTCAATGTATTTCTCTATATTATGTTCTTTAATCTGATTGCAATCTTCCTTTTCTTTATCTTCTTCCTTATCTTGATAAGAATTCTCTTCTTCTGAGTTTTGTTCCTCACTTTGATAGGATTTTTCTTTTCCTTGTGTTTCATTCTGACAACAATTTTCTAGTTGGAGCCATAATTCTTTAGCAGATTTGTAGTGCCTCATCTTTTCTTTGACTTGGTCTGACAATCCATCATGGATTGCTTTTAAGGCTACTGAATTGTTTCCCCTTGGATCCTTTGCAGTTTTGATTTTGCTCTTTAAAGTAGTTAAGTGCTAGGGATTACTTGCTATTGAAGTGGTCAAATTCGGGTTGACCATGTGTATGTCACTTCCATGATCTATGTTTAATGACTTACTCTATCCTTCCACTCAACTTGATCCAACGATTGATGTGGATTGTGGAACCGTAACTTCTGTGTGGTTTAGTTCGTCGCCCAAACTCCGTAATTTGAAGTTGTGCGATTATTGGTGGATCAACCACAGTCGTCGATCTTTGAGTCGATGAGATTTAATGATCTAGAATAATTGTGGGATTGGAAATAACATGTAGTTTAATTCTTCCTTCGCACTCTGCAATCAACCCTTGCCCTTCATCTGGTGCTTGCATATCCAATGGTCATGACTTGATATGATCATTGACCAGTCCTCCAATGATGCTTCTCTTGTAATCTGACGGTCTAGGCTAATTGCGAGATTGGAATTAATGCATTGTTTAATTCTCCCTTCGCACTCCATAATCAATCCCTGCCATTGATCTGGTGCTTGTGTATCCAATGGTCACGACTTAATCCAATCATGTTTCTGCAATGCGCTTTTCCTTCTGAGCTTTGATCTCTGCATGTTGTCTGACATTTTCATTCTCTGCACACTATTTGACATTTTCATTCTCTGCTAACTAATATACTATTGATATCAATGACAATTTCATCAATGATAACTCAACAATGACAATTAATCATAACAACTTATCATCACATCACAATGACATCGAATGTTGACATCAATGACAACATATCAATGACAATATGTCCAACAATCTCCCCCTTTGTCATTGAGGGAAACACACTAACTTCATACACAAACTCCCCCTGTGATGATGCTTTTCTCTATGAAGTTACTCTCTATTGTTGGGAAAAATACCCTACGGACTAACAAACTAGGTTCAGACTTGCATGCAGATTTTGACCGTAAAGAAATTACTTTTTGACCTACCACCCAAAACTTAAACCCCTCTTTCACAATACATACATGGAAAGGAACTACTAACCTTGTTATTCATGTTTGGTGTAGATCCTCCATTGTGCTTTGACCGCTTGCTTGCGTTGCTCCTTCCAAAGATAACCTGCAATCAAGACAAACAACTATGCATGCATGCTACTTTTCTACTTAAGGGTTAGAAATTAAGCATAAATTAAACAAACCATAGATAACTCATGCATTGGGACGGGAAAAGTATTATTTTATTATTTGAAAATTGAATCAACTTACAATCAAAGTCAAGACCGGCCACCGCTCCTTGATCCTGATCCTGGGCTCCTCCTCTTCTGTCCTCCAACTGCTTTGCGTTAATTCTCCTTTGGCTTGAGGAAAGGCTAAAGGGTTGGGACAATGGATTTGGCAAATGGGCAGAGTTTCTTCGCTATATTTTTCCTCCTTTAAATGGTACCCCTACCCCTTCTTTTATAGACTAGAAGCAGCTAGGGTTTTGGACGAACCCTCGGCCATGCATGGCCGAGAGTTTCAGTCAACTGACCCATAGCTTTTTGTCCCATCGTCAACTTTCATTTTTTTGTGATTCTGAAGGTACACACGGGCTGTAGTGGGCCTTCTAGCATGTAATTTGTAGGTACACGTAGGTTGTAGTGGGCCAGCTAGCGTGTACTTTTAAAAATGGAGTTTTTAGAAGAGTTGTTCAATATTTTTTGGAAAAGAAGGGATATAAGTTGGCCTGATGCCAGGTAAGCATGTGTGGTGAAATTTAGGGTTATAACAGATGCCCCCTAATGTGTGAGGTCAGAAGAGAATCTGATGGTTGAAATACATTACCAATATTTTACCAATCTTTACTGATGTGCTGAATGAGTGAGCCCAACGATCAGGAACCAAGAGGTGTCGTCTGCAAAATAACAAATGTCTCACCGAGGTAGGCATACCCATGCTCGGGATAAAATAGAACCATGGCTACCAATCAAATACACTATCCATTTCAAATAACTATAAAGAGTAGCCGCGAATAATAAACAGCGGAGCTACATCTCAAAATCAGAAAGATATGCATATAGAGTACCCATCTTTCAGAAGTTGATTTGGCCTGATGGTTGTACTTCAGAGCTCGAGCAACAACTTCAAAATCTTCTAAAACTCAGGTAGGAGTGTAAGATGAGTGTACGATTGCACTACCTAGAGGTCTTCAACGGCTCGTCGGTTATGGACTTGATAATCTTGATGATCGGACTGAAGGCTTCAGTGATTTCGAACAAAGACTTGATTGGACGTTCAGGATGGCTGGGTATGCGGGAAAGAGACATATTGCAGAGGGACCGACTTAGGCTTAGTGACGAACTTCCCTTGGATAATAGCATGACAATTGACAAGACTCAGGCAGCATATTTGTTAATCATAAGTCTACGAAGCAGGAGGCAACGCAAACTCTCCATATGTTTGGAAGAGTAACCAAACGGTGGAGGACACAACTCTTTATAGCGAGAAAAGCTTCCTAAGGTCATACTACATCCCATATTCTGATGATCAAACAGATAGATGTGATTTATCCAAGGGCGACTCATTATGCTGCCAATAAAGAAAATACTTTTCCCATCCTCTTTTTGGGGCATATTTGATTTTTTTGTTCTTTTTGATAATTTCTAAAAAAGAATGAAGGAATATTACGTTACAATGGAGGAACGAGTACTGCAAACATACAAGCTCAAGGCACAAGGACAAGACTGATGTTCTGGTAAAATGATACTCGGGAAAAATCCTCCGGCGGCCAAAGGTGTTAAGACGCAGAAGCAAACTGTCACAAGGATGGTGGATAAGGTATGCAAATGCGGTTGATAGAACACACAATGGTAACATATTTCGATGTAAGTTTAACGAGCCCAAAGAAGGTAAGCTCGGTGGTTTTTCATATTTAGAGAGTCTGAAAAAGCATAAAAGGAGACTCCACCAGGGTACCTTTTTCGACAATAGTATAGTCGGTTCGAAAAAGGGATAAAATAGCACTGATTAGACGTCATTTCAAAACCAATTTAACAAGTGTGACAAGGACAAGATCACTAGGCCATTTTTTCACTTTTAAGGAGTCTGAAAAAAGCTTAACTATGGACTCCGTCAGGAATATTCTTCTGGACCAATTTAACGAGTGTGAAAGAATAAGGTCACTCGACAATCTTTTCAATTTTAGGGAGTCTGAAAAGAGCTTAACTATGGACTCCATGGGGGTTTCTTTTTCGTAAGTTTAGTCCCTCAGGCCCGAAAAAGGGATAAAATCATACCTGAGAGTACTCTTGTAAAGAACAGAAGTTCTATAGAGTATACCTTTGTTCGTACAGTTGACCGTCTGGACCGAAAAAGGGGTAAACTACTGCCGGACAGATGTGACTTCAAATTTCAGTTTAATGAGCGTGAAAGGCCACAAGATCACTCAGAAATATTTTCATGTTTAAAGGGTCTGAAAAGGGCTTAAAAGAAGACCTGTTTAAGGAACGTTATTCTAGACCAATTTAACGAGTGTGAAGAAACAAGGTCACTCGGCAATCTTTTCATCTTTAAGGAGTCTGAAAAGGGCTTAAAGAAGACTCCATAATGGTTACTTTTCTCAGTTAATCCGGACGAGATCGAAAAGAATAAATGCAGTCTCGTCGGATGTTGCTTTCGGATCTCAAAGCGAGCTTGAAAAACAACAAAGTTAGCTCATGATAGACTCTTTGTGGGTCGATGCCTAGCATCTCCTCGGGGGAGTTGTATGCTCCGATGAAAACATTGTCTATGATGCCAGGGGTTCTGGAGATATTGATAGGTATCATTTCAACAATGGTTGCCATATTACCCTCAACATAGATCTTGTGTGTAGCTAAGGGATTAGTATGACAAGACCTATCTCTAGTCATAGTCACGGTGAATTCTCCTGCCTCGATTTGGCTTAACTCTAGGAGGAAATATGATCTGTGATGAAGATCTTCCCAATGTTTGTCCAGACTAGTCATCGCTTCGATTACTGCTTTGTCAGAAGGCAAGACTAAGTCTAACAAATCGATGGTAGCAAGAGAACCCTGAGCCCAAATAGGCTCTATAAGTGGATCCAACTCTTGTGCGGGAGTCGGATCAGGGTTAGCTGAAGCTTGCTGGACTAAAGAGTACGCTACTTCAGTGGTCGACAAGGGCATGGACATGCCGAAGTGCCCTGTCTCATCCATCGTGGCTGATGGGGAAGGAAGAATCCATGGATCCTTAAAGTAAGTCGTGCGAAACGATGAAACTTGAAAAATCTTAGCCTTGTGGTGATTAGATATAAAATTGACATCGTCATGAGGAGGTGGTTAATTGAAGGTACCCATCAGGGATGGGAACAAACCAACTTCTACGTTAACGACACCGGGTTGAGGATTATCAATCATGGGAACCATGGATGCCCCCAAAGCTGGGTCAGGTCTAGAGAAGGACAATTGATCGATGGTCACTATCCGACCCTCATGCGGAAACAACAAGACTCGGAAAACTGTAGCAACCACAGCTTGCATAGCATAATTCCAACTCTGTCCTAACAAGAGATTATAGTCAAGGGGGGCATCGACTACCTCTACTTCGACGCACATGGTCTTCCCTCCTAACTGCACAAGGAAAGAAGGAACGATGCCATGTGGTCGGAAAGAACGACCGTCAAAAGCAGTGAGGAGAGTAGGTGAAGGAGACAAAGCGGGCTGGCCAATGGCCTTCCAACATGCTAAAGACATAATGNACAACAAGACTCGGAAAACTGTAGCAACCACAGCTTGCATAGCATAATTCCAACTCTGTCCTAACAAGAGATTATAGTCAAGGGGGGCATCGACTACCTCTACTTCGACGCACACGGTCTTCCCTCCTAACTGCACAAGGAAAGAAGGAACGATGCCATGTGGTCGGAAAGAACGACCGTCAAAAGCAGTGAGGAGAGTAGGTGAAGGAGACAAAGCGGGCTGGCCAATGGCCTTCCAACATGCTAAAGACATAATGCATGTCGAGGTGCCTTCATCGACCACCGTGTGGAAGATATTTCATGTAACAATTTTCATGGGATGAGCCACTACTATCTGAAACGCTACGTTGTAAGGGAGACTAGGTTTTAAGTCGATTGTATCTAACATGATGGTACCCGGGTTACAAGTCTCAGTAGAGCGTAAAGTAGTTAACAAGGCTTTCCTTTGAGCAGGGCAGCTTTGGAGGACTTCCAAAGTAGACATCACACAAGGGGTTTGTGATAAATCTTCCACCACAGAGTAATTCTGGGCAGCCCTTGCGTTTGGGTTGTGAGAATCTTTCTTAAATGCGCCCTTTGGAATGCGTGTCATTATTTCTCCCAACGTCTTCTCGATCTGTAGAGGAAGAGATGGGAGTTCATCTTCTTTACCCTTCTTAGAGGCACTTGGTTTACTATAGTCATGCGCTCTAGTTGTTATGAAAGCATCACCCCTAACCATATATACGTTCGTGGATGAGGGATTGTTTGGAGGAGGGCAGGTTTCTTGGCTACCCCCTTTGGCACTTGTAGAGGCTTGAGTTAAATTTTTCCCATGTTGAAAAGGGTTAGTCAACAGGGCCTGTTGTTGCTATGTGACAAACTTCTGGGCCTCTGCAAGCCGAGGACAAAGATGGGTCGGGTGGTCTTCTACACATAAGTTGCACAGATACCTCGCCTTCTATTTTTCTGTGTTGTCCCTGCCAACATTATCAGTGAGTTTTTTATCCCCCTTACCCTTCTTTCGTTGTTTTTTCTTCCCTTCGGGCTGCTGGGTGGCCTTTGGGTTAGTCGACTGCACAGAGTGTACGTCCGATGTTTGGGTAGGAGGAGCAACCAAAGCAGGAGTTTGGCTGGCCGCTGAGTGTTGTATAGATAACTGTTGCAATTGTTTTGTCAATTGCTCAGTGGGCTTGGTTTGTGCTGAACCAACAATACCATCGGCATGTGGTCTAGCTCTCTGTCTAGTTTTATCCAGTATCAATCGTGGTGCATCCGGCAGAATGTTGTATAATAAACCAGACTGAGAATAGATGAGCTCAAACTGTTGAGCCCTCATGATGGCATCTTCTTCGGAGAAAACTCCTAAAGTCGCGATGTCTTTGGATAATTGTGGGACTAAAGACTTAAGGAACCACTCAAGCAGGAATGCTGGTGGGACTGGTACTTTGATTAGACTCTTCCAGCATCTCCACTCTCAGATATGATCAAAGATATGGTCTGTTGTTGTCTGTTCGAAATTGGCAAGCAGTTATATGCCAGCGTCGTATCTCACAGGTAACTGGAAATGGTTAAGGAAGGCCATTGCCAGTTCGCCAAAAGAAGAGTATCTTGAGCGATCGAGCTCGATGTACCATTTCGTGGCACTCCCGATAAGAGTGCGTTGAAACAATCGCAACTAGATGGAGTCATCTTTCAATGAGTTAGATGAACACCAAAGATGGAAGGTAGTCACATGATCACTTGGATCTTCGTTAGGTTTGGCCTCGAACTTTGGAATGTCTGAAGGCAACTTCGTTGGCATAGGAGGCCAACGTGGATCGTGACAAATGGGATCATTTAACAACCTTGTCAAATCTGGCAAGTGTAACGTCGCCAGGAATGGTAGTTTGGGTTGCTGCTGATAGCTTGGGAAAAAGGGTCCTGGAGATTGTTGGTACCAGGTTGCTAGGAAAAGTGTGGCTGCTGGCCTGGATTCTGGTAGAAACCATGGCCCTGACCAGCATAAGGATTTTTCATCTGTGGAGACATCATCGACTGATTTCCCATAAAGGACATAGGATGTTGGGCATGCATCATGTTTGAAGGACTTTGGGAAGGATTACCCCATGCCGGTCCTGATGGGAGAGGCATAGTAGTCTGTCCAGGGTTCCATTGACTGTGGAAAGAATTACTTTAGAATAACATTTCAGAGGAGGGAACAGATCCTTGTCCTGAGTTCCAAGGTCCCGCTATATGTGCCCCCAGCACAGGAATAGTACCCTGCACCGGAGTAGACTGTCCAAAAATGGGAGTGCCCCCAGACGGGAAAGCGGTGGATGCGAAAGTGTTGTTACCAAACGTCCTATTCCAAACAAACGGTGATGAACCTATCGGCATACTGTGCGCAGGTGTTCCTTGACTCCCGGCTCCAAATAAACTAGTGTGTGCAGGCTGCCCGGCGGACTGCTGATGCGGACCACCAAGCGAAGGGGACGAAGGAGGGATATGTCCTCCAGCGTAAGRAAGGGTGTTAAAAGGGACAGGAGTGCCCCCAAGTTGACCTTGCAGAGGAGAGTTAGAGCTCCCTGCCCCCAGACCCAAAGTTTGTAAAGTGGAGTAAGTGAGTGCAAGACTTGTACCTGAACTAGGCATACCGTATGAAAACGAAGAGCCTGTCGCACTAGGTGTGAAGGGAGTTGTGGTCATCGCCATAGACGGGTTCGGTCCACTATGTGACGTAGTTGCGGCCAAGACCATGGTGGCTCGGACYGATGACGGCAAGTTAGGAGATGCTTCTCCTGTGGTAGCAACTKTGGTGGGAATGGAAGAATTCCCAGAAGAAGTAACAACGCTTGTTTCCATAGCTGTGTGAGGCACTGACAAGCTTTCGTAAAATTGGATTSGTACAATAACTTGTGGCCAAGTATCAGTGGTTGGGGTTTCAACCGAGCCAAGATTAGCGGTTGATTCCTCTGGGATTTGTTCGGGCACAATGGTTTGTAACTCGGTCACTTCAAAATACCCTTGTTGGTCTAGCTTCCACCTTAATGGTGGCGGGGGAGGTTCCAGTATAACCGGCGGCAGGCCCAGAAGCCTTCGTGACCGGCAGAGCTCAGGATCTTCCACTGCGTGAGAAGATCCAAGACACGCTAAGGTATTCTACATGTTCAAACAGTAACACACACTGAAAAAGAATCCCCTAAGTGATAAGACAAGCAATCACTAAACTATTTGGAAGAACAGTTACAACAACCAACACTAGAGAAACTTACTGGTGCAAGTGCAACTCGAACACGGAAGCACCCTCTGGGTATACTCTGCAAAGCGTGGACCAATTTCTTCCCTAGGTACCACGGTATACCCCCGCAGGCACCTGTGTATATCCCTAAAAAGATTGGCAACTAGGTTTCCAACACATGAACAGTCACCAGGCGGGTACAGTCGAAAGTCAAGTAGACCACAATGAGCAGGGTATCAAGCCCGAAACTTGTCAAGGGTATTGAGAGCAAATGGTCCGGAAGACAACTGAGGACCTCGAACGGATTTGAGACCCATGAAGCCCCGTGGCAAAATGAAAATGACGGAATCCCAAAACAAGCCCTCGATATGTGTTCTCCACTACGATTGGTCCGGCTTTGGAGGGGTTATCTCCGCTACCTTTCCGCACGCGACCTCGTGTTTATCCCCTGTGTCAGAGGGGGGTCTCGGATAACTTCCATGAAACTGGACTTCTACACTCCCTATCACAGACTCTAATGTTTGGTTTTGAATGGCCTTGGAGAGTTTCCTCTCCAACCTAATCCAAGGCCCTAGTCCTGAACTAGTTTGTGAACCCTACAAAAAAAAAGTCTAATAGATTTTAAATTAGCGTTTATTTTATGGGATTTCTTACGTCACGGGGTATGAAGGTGAAACTGATGATGTGTAAATACGAAAGAAAAAACGAATGGAAAAATGCTGGAAACAAAAGACTTTTACTAAATGCAAAATTACTTTTCACAAAGAAAGATTTCTTTTTCTTTTCAATTTTTCTAAGATTTTATGTAGCAAACATAAAGGAATTTCACTCGACTATGAGATACTTATGCTCTAAATGCACTGCAAAAACTTACTAAACAAAAAACTTCTCCCTAGCTAATGATGCAGAAACACACTCTTTAAGCAAAGCAGAAAATGAAAAAGAGATATTTTTTTTTTATTTAAGTGCGAAATAAAGCAACAAAGGGAAAATACCGACAAGCACAAAACCAAGAAAGACAAATTCTGGATTAAAGAGCAGATCGCA
The DNA here is from genome assembly GCA_032191745.1 of Picea mariana. NCBI lineage: Eukaryota > Viridiplantae > Streptophyta > Pinopsida > Pinales > Pinaceae > Picea > Picea mariana. Next base: position 16,456 of record JASDQU010310367.1, read on the forward strand.
ACGAATCAAAGCAAAGACACACAATGCAATAAAGAAAATAAAGACTCTTACGCTTGTCTAAAAACCATAAAAAATAATATTTTTTTTTATTATTTTTTGTTCAACTATCAACTGAGAAAAAGCAGGCTAAGGCTAAGATGACCTAACCTACTGACTGTTCAACCCTAGACTCAAACACCTGAGAGGAATAATTCTCATCAAAGGAGGGGATCACTGCCCCACCCTGACCAAAAAGTAGCATGTCAAGCACGCTACTGTCACTAAAACAGCACGCGTGCGAACGCGTGTACACACGGGCTGACCTTGTACACGTCGCGTGTACGTATAAAATCTAATGACAAAGATAAAAATAGGTAGTCCAGACTAGGAAGAGGCCTCTGGTATTGACAACCAAGGTCCCTTGAAGGCTTGGATTCTTTTTCTAACAGAAAATAAAAAAAATAATGCAAGGAATGACAAGGAAAAAAGGCAATCTGAAATAGGACTGTGAACTAGCAAGACTCGGACAGGATTCCAGAAAACTTCCCAAGAATGCATAATTCTGACAGGGAAGAGGTGGACTGCCTCTATAGGTCTCTGGACTCCTACACGCTACTGTTATCCCTACAACTAGCGTTCACATGCGGGATGTAAGAGGATAGGGTGCGGGTACACGTGTGCAGGCCTTATGCAGGCCGCGTGTACCTCTGTGTCTTGACAGCTACCGTCAAGCAGAATTCAGGGAAAACTGGTATGAATAACCAGGCTCCCTACTTGTTCAGACCTAACAGAAAAAGATAGGCAAAGAAACAGAAAATATAATCTCTTAAACTACCCAAAAACTCAACTAAATCCGAAAATGGTGCCCCTACCCCTTCTTTTATAGGCTAGAAGGAGCTAGGGTTTTGGACGAACCCTCGGCCATGCATGGCCGGGAGTTTCAGTTAACTGACCCATAGATTTTTGTGCCGTCAGCAACTTTCCTTTTTTTCGTGATTTTGAAGGTACACACGGGCTGTAGTGGGCCTGCTAGCATGTACTTTGTAGGTACATGCGGGCTGTAGTGGGCCAGTTAGCGTGTACTTTTAAAAATGGAGTTTTTAGAAGAGTTATTCAGTAGTTTTTGGCAAAGAAGGGATATAAGTTGGCCTGATGCCAGGTAAGCATGTGTGGTGCAATTTAGGGTTATAACACTCTCCCCCTTTGACATCAATGACAAAGGGTTGCTCCCCTTATGATCAACCTTTTTTTGTCTGCATTTTGTTGACCAAAATCTGAACTTGGGTAACTCCCCCTACATTCATGCTCTGGCTTCCATAATTGAATGACTCCCCCTATCAATATGCTCTCTCTGCCTCTGACTACTCTCCCCCTTTGTTTCTGAAAGGGAAGTTCTTCCTGACAAGATATCTTCCCCTGTCAAGTTACTAACTGCTTATCTCAGTCCATTGGTATATTTGTGTTCAAATAAGTAGTCTTCTTGATACCAACTTGTAGTGATACCCATTTGTAGTGATCAAGTCTTTCAAAACTTAATATAATTACTTTCTTATTTAACAACCAAAATAATCCTCCTGAGTTTTTACTGACTTTCCTTTGTCAAATAGAACAAGAGTATGAATCTTACTGATCTTTTTGATCTACTTCTTATTTTTCTTTGATATTTCATGGGAATATTATTTGAGGATTGATACCAATTGTTTTAATACCAATTTTTTATCAATTGATCTTTGTTTTATGATACTCCTTGAACTTCTCTGCTACCTTTATTTTTATTTTGACCACTAATCTATAGATAGTCAATATTTTCCATATGTTAGTTTTAAAAACTCTTGGCAGGATCTTTTTATTTTATAGAAACCAATTTAAACTTCTTTTTTTATTTTCTCTCTTTGGCTAACAAATTATGACTTCATCAGAATTTGATATTGTCCCATATTCTTCTATAGGCACTTCCTTTTCTTGGTCTTGATTTATTTCATATTTAATTTCACATTCTTTATTAGGACCTTCTCCCATCATTATTAACTTCAATATATAGACCATTTCTGATCCAGGTGGATATCGGTGGCCACCCACCTTCTCCAACTGGCCCAAAACATGTTTCTGGCAATTTTCGTAATTTACTATTTTTAGCAGTTTTTAACTTCCGGGGCCATTTTGAGGCCATAAATTATGTTTTTTGAGAAAACGGGGAGCAAAATGGATAGATGTTTCCAACGAGCTATTGAGTGCCCCAAACGGAGATCGTATGCAAAAGTTACGCCCCTAGGAAGTTGACGCATTTTCTTAGTAATTCTTCCTCGTCAAAGTCCTAGTATAATACCAGACTCATAACTCAAGAGTATGAGCCTGACGTAAAATGGAAGATGCCAGAAATAGAACCTTCTAAGATATATGACCTTCCTATGTTCAAGTTTAAAGCCTCTACTTTGTTCAGATATTGTTCTCACAATGTTCCATTGTCTCTTGGTCAATCTGTTTATCAAATTCCGTTGATCCAACAGTCAGACATTGATTGGGGTCTCGAGAATGGTTATAAATATGTGCACCTTGATTTAATCCTGTTTGGAATAAATCCTCTTGTCATACCTGGTTTAAACACTTTTGTCTTAAGTTGTATTATAGACTCTCGACATAACCAATTCTCCGATGTTTTGATTTCCGGTTTCCAAGCTCCTCTCCATAACGGCCTTGTCTGGTCATCTGCACTTCCCAAATTCCAAGTCTCCTTGACTGATCCTTATATCTCTTCTCTTCTTCAAGCATATGTATATTTCTTAGTCTTTGATATGGCAGAATTCTCCGAGATTGCCCAGTTGCACACAACGACATGTCTCTGATTTGTGTCAACTACGATGCCATCCCTTAATCCAAAGCTTATCTAAGACGCAACAAACGAAAGCGTGGTGGTTGGTCCCGGTAATGTCACACCTCTTACCCTCGGATTCACTAAGCTTACTGTACCAGAAGATTGGTCAACTGATTACCAGCCTGTTCAATCCAGAATAGCACCAACAGTAGCACAACAGCTAATGATTGAGCAAAATGATTCAGGAGATAAAGTGTTAAGAATTGGAAGATCTCAAAGCACTAGAATTCCAAATCTAGAGAGACAGATGTCTTCCTTATCAACCATCACTTCTGAGTCATATACTAGAAGATCCTCTTCTACTTCTTCTTCTGTACAAACTACTCCTTCTAGATCTCATGTATATAAACATGTTGCAAATAGATCCAACTTAGATGATCATCTTTTGTTTCATCAAAAGGGATCAAAAAATTGCTATTTCTGCAAAAAGGGTATTCCTTCCCAAGAAAAATCTACTAGACCATCTGTTGAGCCTACTGTGAGACATGTTCCATCTGCCCCTAAAAACTTCAGAACTTACCAGTCCAAGATCGAACATAATGGACAACATTCTGACTGTCCAGAATGTCAAGAAGTTGCAGTCCCTCTCCTAAAAATGATGAATTCTCCACTACCTAGAGGAGACAAAGAAAAAACTGCTACACTCCCTCGTTCAAAAATAACATGGTAGCATATTTAGATTTCATTCATTATAGGAAAGCAGATGCGGAAAAGTCACAGGATATTGTAAGGCTACAAAACTATGCAAACTACCAATCTGTTTGCCTTGCACAAAATATAGATGATATGGCTCAAGATCTTGTACAAACAAAAATTCCTATGAATGGTCTACATGCAGAGATAGACACATTAGAAAATAATCAAGAGACTTTAAGGTCTCACCTTGTACAGATTCTAGAAAAATTAGATACAATTTAGACTGCAGTACAGAGTCTGAAAGATTCTTTTGAAAAAGAGAAAGAACCCACTTCTCCTATAAAATATTTAGATATAGAAAGACAAGCTTCCTATAAATGGTTTGGCTCTCTTCCTTCCACTTCTTCTTCTCGTGAAGAACAAAATAATTTGACTCTCAAACAACTAACTATATAACATCCAAATCCATCTCTTGCAAGAATTGCGCAAGTAGTTCTATTAGCTTCAAAAAAACTTGAATTAGTCAAATCACAGTTTTCATCTTTAGAAGAAGAAATACATTCTGTCATACCAAACCCTGCCATTCCAGTTTTGTCTATTAAGGGAATGGAAGAAGCTCAAAGTTCCCAAACCAATGCACCAAGATCTTCTGAAGACGAAGCAGGAGGAAATCCTTTCCAATCTGCATGGGAAAAGTGGTGCAACGCCAAATATGGTTCCAGTAAAAAGGTTCCATTTGATCCAGCAAACTCTAGTGAGCATGCCTCATTCAGTAGAGAAAACATAGAATTAGCACCTATAACAAATATCAATTGTTGATCTCGAAATTAGATGATGTTGATCTTCCAAAAATGGCAAGCCTGGGCTAAAACCCAGAAAATGATTTTTAGAAATAGAGTTGCTTGGAATGAGTTAGCTCTTAGACTAACTTGGGGATTTGCTGGTAACCTTGGACTCTGGTGGGACAGAGTCAATGAGCAAGATAAGATAAGAATTATGAATCACAATAATCCAGTCGAAGAGCTTATCAAAGCAGTTGTGCATGAATTTTATGGTACTGCTAAAATAGATTATGATCATTATGCAGATTTGTTTATGAATCAGCATCTCTGTCATATTTTGCAACTACCTGAATTCCTATGCACCATGCAGGACCTTTTGTATAAGGTTCCAGACCCTGACAATGTTGCCTACCTTCACAAATATATGTCAGCAATGCCAGGGAAAATTCCTAATCTTGTTAGAGAAAGACTTGAAACATTAGAAATTGGTTTAGAAGAACTGTCTCTAGCAAGATTGCATGAACACATTGTCACAGCCCTACAGAAAGAGTGTTTAAGATGACAGACTACTAAGTCTTTAAGGAAACAATTAGGGTTTGACAGCAGTATATGTGATACATTTTCTGAAACTTATCATTTTGGTTGTCAGCAGAAGAAACACAAGAAAGACTCATGTAGAAAAGACTGTGGTTGCTATAAATGCTCTAGGAAAACTAAATCTAACGCTTTTCCTATAAATTTTCCTAAAAGATTTCAAAAAATCAATTCCCAGCCTAGAAAAGCCTATTTCAAACGTCGGCCTCAGAATTCCAGAGCAAAAGCATCAGTATGCTTTATCTATAAAAATCCTGGCCATTGGGCTTCTCAGTGTCCTCTGCGGACAAAAACACAATTCCAATCTAAGATCATGGATCTGTTTCTCACAGGTTATGATCTAGCTGAATGGGAAATGGTTTATGACTGTTCAGATGGTGAATATCTTTCACTCACTAAATATGATGAGTCTATTCCTTCCTTTTCTGATGTTCAAAGTGATTCTGATACATCACAGATCACTGAAAATCTCAATTTTCTAGACATAAAAATGATGTCTCCCACCTCAGACCTCCCTTCTCTTCTTAACCAGAGGTCTACTCTTCAACATAAATTTTCCTTATTGACTCCCGGACAATTCCAACTCTCCAAGAGATATAATGCTCAACTCTCTCTCCTCTCTGCCCAGATTCAAAAAATCCAGTAGCCAAGCATGGTGAATATACAGAACTACACTCCCAAAGAATCAGAGTTCAGTTCACCTCAGTATAAAGCTAGCAGAGAAGAAAGTCAAGTTAGATATTTCAAACCTATGAAAGAAATAATTTAAAAAGAAGATCTAGCATAAGATTCTCTAGATAACACTATATTTAATCTAGAAGAATCTATAAGAGAGAAAGAAGCAATAATTGCATATTCATGGAAGAGCATGAAGTTGCAGAAAGAAGAATTGAACTTTCTCAAAGACAGAAGAGATGAACAGCTAGAAAAAGAAATGTTCAATCAGAATACAGAAATTGGAGCCAGTGAGTTCAAACAAATAAGTGGACTAGAAGATAGACTGGTAATTTCCGTAGATCTAAAAGTTTCAGGATATCTGCAATATACACTAGATGCACAGTTAGACACAGGAGCCATGAATTCTTGTGCTAAGCATGGAGCTATACCCTCCTATTATTGGCAACCTATTGATATTGCTTTCAGGGCAGTTTACAAGACTGAAATAAAGATCAAGTCTTTTGCCCTAGACTTTCCAATAATAATTCAAGGAGCCAAAGTAGCGGTTAATCTCTATTGCTATGATATAGGAGCAGATATCTTGCTAGGACAAGATTTTGTAAATAAATGCTTACCTTTTGTTATAGATAGTGATTTTGTACAAATTACAGTTTTGGGCAAAGATTTAAAAGTTCCCAACAAGTCCTCATATGAAACAAGAATTGAAGTTAAACAAACTCTCCAAGACATTGAAAAATCTGTTGAAAGCTTAGTCAAGATCCAGAAAATTGTAAATCATGCAAAGAAACATGGTATTGAAATGATCAAGGATGTGAAAGAGAAAATAGAAAAAGATTGTACATCAGAACATCCTAATGCCTTCTGGACCAGAGAGCAATATTTTGTCAGCCTTCCCTATAGAGAAGATTGCATTGCTAAGCCTCAAAAGGCTTCTGCCAATCACATGTCTCCTACAGAATGTGAATACTGCCAAAAGGAGATATCAGATATCTTGGATAGAAAGTTGATAGAAACCAGTAGGAGTCCTTGGGCTTGTCCTGCTTTCTATGTCAACAAACACAATGAACAAAAGCGAGGTAAACCTAGAATGGTCATAAATTACAGAGCTTTGAATGAAGCTTTACTTCCTATCAGGTTCCCTCTGCCATCCAAAGAGTTACTATTTTCTAAGATTGGAAAATGTAATGCATTTAGTAAATTTGATTTAAAGAGTGGATTCTGAAAGATTGGCATTGTTCTGAAAGACAGGTACAAAACAACGTTTGTTGTGCCTAATGGTCAGTATCAGTGAAGAGTGATGCCTTTTGGACTGAAGAATGCACCTTCAGAGTTTCAAAAAAGGATGGATGATATCTTTAAGAATTTGTATTTTGTCATTGTATATATTGACGATCTTGTTGTGTATTCTGTAGACAGCAAATCTCATGTACAACATTTAAAGGTTGTTTATAATATTTTGTTTAAACATGGTTTGGTTTTAAGAAAGTCTAAGCTTTGTTGGGCTCAGACTAAAATTGAGTATCTAGGACTGTTACTATCCAAAGGAGCAGTTGAGTTGCAAGACCATGTGCTAAAGAAACTTTCTAAGCTTCCAGACGAGATTTTGGATCAGAAACAGCTGCAAAGATTCTTAGGATGTCTAAACTACATTAGACAATTTTACGAAAAGCAAGCAAAGGATGTTCGAATACTGCAAAAACATCTGATTAAGGTAATGCCTTGGAATCACAAGATGACAGCAGTAGTTCAAGTAATCAAACAGAAGATTTAGAATTTTCCACGACTACATCTTCCAAATATGTCACTACAGCTTGTTCTTGAAACTGATGCCTCCAATGATACTTGGGCAACAATTTTGCTTCAGAAGAATGGACCAAAGCTGGAGGAAGTTTGTATTTATGCTTCTGGTTGTTTTACTGATACAGAATCAAAGTATCCCTCATCCCATAAGGAAATCCTTGCTGTTAAGAATGGTATAAAGAAATTCAAACTTTTTCTAAAACCTGTTCATTTTATTGTTAGGACTGATTTAAAACATATGAAAGGTATGTTAACTAATCAGAGACTTTTGGAACAAGGTAACAACAGAGTCTTAAGATGGAGTCTCTGGCTTGATGGCTTCGACTTTGATATACAACACAAGCCAGGAAAGGATAATTGCATAGCTGATCTCCTCACTCAAGAAGCTGCACTCCCTAGAGATCAGACGATAAAATGGCTTCATCCTCCTTGAGCATACCAGATGCTCCACCAGGATTCAAATGAATCCTAGTTTGTAAATATTGTTACTGTTTTGAGTGTTTGTCTTGTTGTATAAAGTCCATTCCATCATGCATAAAGATCTTAAATAGTTGGGTACAGACAAAGAATCATCTTTCAGGATTCTTAAGCTATTTTAGATCTAGTCAGAATATTACTAGAGGAATAATCACTGGAGGTCCTTTCCAGGGACAAGTGTATATTTATATCTATACTCCAGATATTTCTTATGCAGATTATTGTGCAATAATGAAACAAACCAATTTTGATGGTTCATGTTGGATACTCTTTGATTGCTCAACATTCAAAGATTATCTGTATTGGTGGTCTGGTTGGTTATACTTATTATTATGGACTTACTGCCCCAGAGACATACTCTTCTTCGGCAGTTGAAAAGATGCTTTCAAGCATTGGTTATGAGCAAAAAGTGAGGAAGCAGCTCACTATAATGCATGGTTTGTGTTTAACCTCTCATTCCAAGGTAGCGAGCTAGTTGATGAAAAGTTTGATCCTCCTAATCCTCAAGCTTAGAAAGTTACCAGTGAATTCTATGGTGATCTTTGTGTTCCTGAAGATGAACTCATCACAGCTATGGATGGTTCACCATTCTACATATGTTTCAATAGACTACCTCCTTTTTCTGATAGTCAAGATTCTCCACCCAGCAGTCACTACCATTACAACAGCAGTGACTCATTTAATTCCATCGCACAACCTAATATTGAAAATTGGATGGAAGCATGATGGGCCATGTCTCATCTATATTTTGTAATAATTGATTCCATTCATGTCTAACGGGCTGACAGTGGTGTCCCGTCTGTTTTGTGGGTTCCAAATGAACTCCACCTTGTAATAATTAGATTCTAGTCGATTATGTGGGTTCCCATAGAACTCCACTTTGTATTTGAAATAATTTGGTGGTGTCATATCATACTCCACTAATGTATGGAATAATTAGCTATATACAGTTCTTCTAAACCAATTTCTATTGTTTCAAGTCTTTCTCTAACAAGATTACACGAACACATTGTCACAGCCCTACAGAAAGAGTGTTTAAGATGACAGACTACTAAGTCTGTAAAGAAACAATTAGGGTTTGATAGCAGTATCTGTGATACATTTTCTAAAACTTATCATTTTGGTTGTCAGCAGAAGAAACACAAGAAAGACTCATGTAGAAAAGACTGTGGTTGCTATAAATGCTCTAGGAAAACTAAATCTAACACTTTTCCCAGAAAGTTTCCTAAAAGATTTCAAAAAATCAATTCCCAGCCTAGAAAAGCCTATTTCAAACGCCGTCCTCAAAATTCCAGAGAAAAAGCATCAGTATGCTTTATTTGTAAAAAGCCTGGCCACTGGGCTTCTCAATGTCCTCTGCGACCAAAAACCAAATTCCAATCTAAGATCATGGATCTGTTTCTCACAGGTTATGATCCAGCTGAATGGGAAATGGTTTCTGACCATTCAGATGGTGAATATCTTTCATTCACTGAATATGATGAGTCTATTCCTTCCTCTCTTGATGTTCAAAGTGATTCTGATACATCATAGATCACTGAAAATCTCAATTTTCTAGACATCTAAATGATGTCTCCCACCTCAGACCTCCCTTCTCTTATTAACCAGAGGTCTACTCTTCAACATAAATTGTCCTTATTAACTCCCGAACAATTCCAACTCTCCGAGAGATATAATGCTCAACTCTCTCTCCTCTCTGCCCAGATTCAAAAAATCCAGCAGCCAAGTGTGGTGAATATACAGAACTACATTGCCAAAGACTCAGAGTTCATTTCACCTTAGTATAAATCCAGCAGAGAAGAAAGTCAAGTTAGATCTTTCAAACCTATGAAAGCAATAATTGAAAAATAAGATCTAGCAGAAGATTCTATAGATAACACTATATTTAATCTAGAAGAATCTATAAGAGAGAAAGAAGCAATAATTGCAGATTTATGGAAGAGCATGAACTTGCAGAAAGAAGAATTGAACTTTCTCAAAGCCAAAAGAGATAAAAAGCTAGAAAGAGAAATGTTCAATCGGGATACAGAAATTGGAGCCAATGAGTTCAAACAAATAAGTGGACTAGAAGATAGACTGGTAACTTATGTAGATCTAAAAGTTTCAGGATATCTGCAATATACACTAGATGCACAGTTAGACATAGGAGCCATGAATTCTTGTGCTAAGCATGGAGCTATACCCTCCTATTATTGGCAACCTATTGATATTGCTTTCAGGGCAGTTAACAAGACTGAAATAAAGATCAAGTCTTTTGCCCCAGACTTTCCAATGATAATTCAAGGAGCCAAAGTAGCGGTTAATCTCTATTGCTATGATACAGGAGCAGATATCTTGCTAGGACAAGATTTTGTAAATAAATGCTTACCTTTTGTTATAGGTAGTGATTTTGTACAGATTAAAGTTTTGGGCAAAGCTTTAAAATTTCCCAGCAAGTCCTCATATGAAACAAGAATTGAAGTTAAACAAACTCTCCAAGACATTGAAAAATCTGCTGAAAGCTTAGTCAAGATCCAGAAAATTGTAAATCATGCAGAGAAACATGGTATTGAAATGATCAAGGATGTGAAAGAGAAAATAGAAAAATATTGTACATCAGAACATCCTAATGCCTTCTGGACCAGAGAGCAATATTTTGTCATCCTTCCCTACAGAGAAGATTACATTGTTAAGCCTCAAAAGGCTTCTGCCAATCACATGTCTCCTACAGAATGTGAATACTGCCAAAAGGAGATATCAGAGATCTTGGATAGAAAGTTGATAGAAACCAATAGAAGTCCTTGGGCTTGTCCTTCTTTCTATGTCAACAAACACAGTGAACAAAAGCGAGGTAACCTAGAATGGTCATAAATTACAGAGCTTTGAATGAAGCTTTACTTCCTATCAGGTTCCCTCTGCCATCCAAAGAGTTACTATTTTCTAAGATTGGAAAATGTAATGTATTTAGTAAATTTGATTTAAAGAGTGGATTCTGGCAGATTGGCATTGTTCCGAAAGACAGGTACAAAACAGCCTTTGTTGTGCCTAATGGTCAGTATCAGTGGAGAGTGATGCCTTTTGGACTGAAGAATGCACCTTCAGAGTTTCAAAAGAGGACGGATAATATCTTTAAGAATTTTTCTTTTGTCATTGTATATATTGACGATCTTCTTGTGTGTTCTGTAGACAAAAAATCTCAAGTACAACATTTAAAGGTTGTTTATAATCTTTTGTTTAAACATGGTTTGGTTTTAAGAAAGTCTAAGATTTGTTGGGCTCAGAATAAAATTGAGTATCTAGGACTGTTACTATCCAAAGGAGCAGTTGAGTTGCAATACCATGTGCTAAAGAAACTTTCTGAGTTTTCAGACGGGATTTTGGATCAGAAACAGCTGCAAATATTCTTAGGATGTCTAAACTACATCAGATAGTTTTACGAAAACCAAGCAAAGGATGTTAGAATACTGCAAAAATGTCTGAGTAAGGTAATTCCTTGGAATCACAAGATGACAGTAGCATTTCAAGTAATCAAACAAAAGATTCAGAATTTTCCACGACTACATCTTCCAGATATGTCACTACAGCTTGTTCTTGAAACTGATGCCTCCAATGATACTTGGGCAGCAATTTTTCTTCAGAAGAATGGACCAAAGCTGGAGGAAGTTTGTGTTTATGCTTCTAGTTTTTTTACTGATATAGAATCAAAGTATCCCTCATCCCATAAGGAAATCCTTGTTGTTAAGAATGGGATAAAGAAATTCATACTTTTTCTAAAACCTGTTCATTTTATTGTTAGGACTGATTTAAAACATATGAAAGGTATGTTAACTAATCACAGACTTTTGGAACAGGGTAATAACAGAGTCTTAAGATGGAGTCTCTAGCTTGATGGCTTTGACTTTGATATAAAATACAAGCCGGGAAAGGATAATTGCATAACTTATCTCCTTACTCGAGAAGCTGCACTCCCTAAAGATCAGACGATAAAATGGCTTCATCCTCCTTGAGCATACCAGATGCTCCACTAGGATTCAAATGGATCTTAGTTTGTAAAGACTTTAAATATTGTTAATGTTTCGAGTGTTTGTCTGGTTGTATAAAGTCCAGTCCAACATGCATAAAGATCTTAAATAGTTGGGTACAGACAAAGAATCATCTTTCAATATTCTTAATCTATTTCAGATCTAGTCAAAATATTACTAGAGGAATAATCATTGGAGGTCCTTTCCAGGGACAATTGTATATTTATATCTATACTCTAGATATTTCTTATGCAAATTATTGTGCAATAATGAAATAGACCAAGTTTGATGGTTCATGTTGGATACTCTTTGATTGCTCAACACTCAAAGATTATCTGTATTGGTGGTCTGGTTGGTTATACTTATTATTATGGACTTACTGCCCCAGAGACATACTCTTCTTTGGAACAAAAAAGATTCTTTCAAGCATTGTTTACGAGCAGAAATTGAGGAAGCAACTCACTGTAATGCATGGTTTATGTTTAACCTCTCATTCCAAGGTAGCGAGCTAGTTGATGAAAAGTTTGATCCTCCTAATCCTCAAGCTTACAAAGTTACCAGTGAATTCTATGGTGATATTTCTATTCCTGAATATGAAATCATCACAACTTTGGATGGTTCACTGTTCTACAGATGTTTCAGCGGAATGCCTCCTTTTTCTGATAGTCAAGATTCTCCACCTAGTAGTCACTACCATTACGACAGTGGTGACTCATTTGATTCCATCGCACAACATAATATTGAAAATCGGATGGAAGCATGATGGGCCATGTCTCATTTATCTTTTTTAATAATTGATTCCATTCATGTCTAAGTGGCCGACAGTGGTGTGCCGTCTATTTCGTGGGTTCCAGATGAACTCCACCTTGTAATAATTAGATTATAGTCAGTTCCATGGGTTCCCATAGAACTCCACTTTGTATTTGAAATAATTTAGTGGTGTCATATCATACTCCACTAATATATGGAATAATTATATTTATTTCGATTCATTCCATAAAAGTTGATATGGGTCCCCATATGGTCGAGCCTCGGAGGGACGAGATAACAGCTAGAGTCCACCAGCTGACCCATCCACTTGAAGGAATCTTTCTTTTGACAGGCAGTTGCCAGTTCTTAGTTACCGTCAACCTTCTATGAATTGTATAAATAAATCTCTCGGGGTCTGATTTAGGACATTTGAGTCCGAGAATCTGGAGTCTGAGAGTCAGAGTCTGTAAGTATATAGTCTGTGTCGAGTAGTGTGTATCCTCTTCACTCACCTTCGGGAACTTGTCAATGAAAAACACTGATCTCAAGTGTAATACTTGTTATATCTATTTTATTTCTATGTAATATATCTTATGAGAGGTCCTATCCATCTGTAAGATCCGACCCAAAAGTTGTGTTTCTCGGATAGATCTTTCCAATGAGCTATTGAGCGCCCCAAACAGAGATCGTATGCAAAAGTTATGCCCCTGGGAAGTTGACGTATCAACTACCCCCATCAGGGCCCACAAACCTTTTGGCTTTTCATGGATGCGAGTAGCCGTCACATCTCTTCTCAGAGATAAGCTACCACCATTCTAGCGAGTCTTTCACTCTGTATTTTACAGTCTCTGTACATTTATTTCATTAATAGAAATCATGTATTACTGTATATATGTGACTCTTGTTTTATTTCCACTATATCTATGTTATATTGTTGTCTCTCTTGCAACATCTCTAAATATTTATGTCTTATATCTCCACTCTCATTTCGTATCAAAAATACTCTAGATCAGTGGTATTAGAGCAGGCTGCTCTTGATCGTTTTCAGTGCATGTCCTTGATGAGGTGTGAGTATAGCAAGTTGGGTCTCGAGCTTGTCTCTCTTGAGGACAATCGCTCTCGCACACCCAAGAAACCCTCAATGGCGGAAGAAAATAAAAACGATGGAGTAGACGATCCTATCAGTCTGTTGTTTGAGCAAGCTCTCAATCGACAAAGGGATGAAATGATTGAGATTTTTTCCCACATCCTTCAATGCCTTCCGATAGCATCAGGCGCATCTTCATCAAGCGGCCACTTTGGAGGCACATCGCCTTTCAAAGTACAGGTTAATTTTGATATTCCCATATTTGAAGGTCAAATAGATGCAGATGCCCTAGATAAATGGTTAAATCTGCTAGAAGGTTATTTCTTTGTTCTTAATTTTTCCGACAAGGAAAAGATCACCTTCGCACTCCTTAAGGCTCTCCCCCATGTAAAAAAATCGTTGGAAACTTACTGGGAGCAGAGTTCCACAGAGGAGTCTGGAATATATGGGGTCGATCCCACTTGGGATTTTTTTGTGGATGCGGTAAAGGAACAATATTACCCTGTTGGAAACTATGAGGACCAATACATGAGATGGACCACACTGCGACAAGAGAGGGGCCAAGCAGTTCCGGAGTTCACCAATACCTTCCATACCTTGCGCACCAAGATGGGTATCAAAGACTCTGAACGACATTTGGTTCTAAAATACCATGGGTCTCTACACAGATACATCCAAACTGAAATGGATTTTCTGGACATCTCGTCACTTAGTGTTGCCTATCAATATGTTGTTAAAATCGAGTAGAAATTTAAGCACCAGAACAAATGGGAGTTCAGATCTGCAAATCCGCAACAACCAAAGCATGACAAAGATAGCCTTAAAAAACAGTTTCCTGAAAACCAGTCCAAGACACAAGAAAACAAGGGTCATGGGAAGACAAATGAGGACACTGGAAAATTGTGTGATTTCCACAAAAGCCCCTAGCACAACAGCGATGAATGTCGCTCAAAAAAGTCATTGGTGGATGAGATCAAAGACAAGGAGCCGAACCCTGATTCAGAATCTGATTTTGAAAATACTGGTAAAAGACAGATCATCGATGCAGACCCCACTGTTATTGTCGCGACCGCAACAATTCAACCAGAAGAACCAACAGATCCAGAAGAGGGGGAGTGCCTTTTTCATTCACAGATGTGGATGAAGGGGACCCCGCTGCATTTTATTGTTGATAGTGGAAGCCAAAAGAACCTCATATCAACAGAGGTCGTCAAACAGTTGGGATTGTTGACAACACCACACCCACAACCATACAACATCAGGTGGCTTCGCTAAGGACGAGATCTTCATGTCAGCAAGCAATGTCAATTTTCATATGGCATCCAACCCTTCAAGGATGAGGTATTGTGTGATGTTTCCCCACTGGATGTCTGTGATGTTCTCTTGGGCCATCCATATATGTGGAAATTCCATGCTATCTATGAGTCTCGACCCATAGTGTCATTATTACTCTAGGGGGTCATCTCTACAGGATACCAGAGGTAGTTCCAACTACTGCCCCACCTAAACAGTGCTGCAAGGTAGTATCTCATACTACAAAATTCATCTTCTCCATAATCTGTTCGAAAGGGGAACAAAAGGATACTGCAACCACTACAGCCTTGGCCCAAGCACCTTCTATCCACCAGAAGCAGGTCGACAAGGTTGCAGCAAAGCAAAAAGATTCCTTCTTCACACAACCATCTAAAATAGCCAGACTGGTTAAAAAGGTCCAAACCTTCCAGCCAAAGGTTTGTGATAGCCTTCAACAAGCCAAGCAATGCCACTTCTCCAGCAAGGCAAACAGATCACCAAGATTCAGTTTCAGCAATCGCTTTCCCCTCTCCCCCGAGAACTCAACGCAATGGAGACCATTACTTCCTAAGGAGGTAGGATTGATCCAAGTGGATATCGGTGGCCACCCACCTTCTCCAACTGGCCCAAAACATGTTTCTGGCAATTTTCATAATTTACTATTTTTAGCAGTTTTTAACTTCTAGGGCCATTTTGAGGCCCTAAACGATGTTTTTTGAGAAAACGGGGAGCAACATGGATCGTAGATCAATGTTTATGACCCAAAATTTGTTTTTCTCGGATAGATCTTTCCAACGATCTATTAAGCGCCCCAAACGGAGATCGTATGCAAAAGTTACACCCCTGGGAAGTTGACATATCAACTACCCCCATCGGGGCCCACAAACCTTTTGGCTTTTCATCTTTTGGGGTTAGGGTTTTGGATTTTACTTTTGTTAAAAAGGCCCTTAGAGCCTCACTGTAATGATTATCTTCTCACGGATGCGAGTAGCAGTCACATCTCTTCTCAGAGATAAGCTACCACCATTCTAGTGCATCTTTCACTCTGTATTTTACAGTCTCTGTACATTTATTTCGTTAATAGAAATCATGTATTACTGTATATATGTGACTCTTGTTTTATTTATGCTATATCTCTATTATATTGTTGTCTCTCTTGAACCATCTCTAAATATTTATG
Organism: Picea mariana; assembly: GCA_032191745.1. Classification (NCBI taxonomy): domain Eukaryota; kingdom Viridiplantae; phylum Streptophyta; class Pinopsida; order Pinales; family Pinaceae; genus Picea; species Picea mariana. The sequence continues at coordinate 32,585 of JASDQU010310367.1, forward strand.
TGTTATATCTCCGCTCTCATTTCGTACCGAAAATAATCAGGATCAGTGGTATCAGAGCAGGCTGCTCTTGATCGTTTTCAGTGCATGTCCCCGACGAGGTGTGAGTATAGTAATTTGGGTCTCGAGCTTATCTCTCTTGAGGAAAATCGCTCTCGCACACCCAAGAAACCCTCAATGGCATAAGAAAATAAAAACGACGGAGTAGACGATCCTATCAGTCTATTGCTTGAGCAAGCTCTCACGCGACAAAGGGACGAAATGATGGAGAATTTTTTCCACATCCTTCAACACCCTCTGATAGCATCAGGTGCATCTTCATCAAGAAGCCACTTTGGAGGCACATCGCCTTTCAAGGTACAGGTTAATTTTTGTATTCTGGTATTTGAAAGTCAAATAGATGCAGATGCCCTAGATAAATGGTTAAATCTGCTAGAAGGTTATTTCTTGGTTCATAATTTTTCTGACAAGGAAAAGATCACCTTCGCACTCCTTAAGGCTCTCCCCCATGTAAAACATTGGTGAGAAACTTACTAGGAGAAAAGTTCCACAGAGGAGTCTGGAATATATGGGGCTGATCCCACTTGGGATTTTTTTGTGGATGCGGTAAAGGAACAATATTACCCTGTTGGCAACTATGAGGACCAATACATGAGATGGACCACACTGAGACAGGAGAGGGGCCAAGCAGTGCTGGAGTTTACCAATACCTTCCATACCTTGCACACCAAGCTGGGTATCAAAGACTCTGAACGACATTTGGTTCTAAAATACTGTGGGGCTCTACACAGATACATCCAAACTGAAATGGATTTTCTGGACATCTCATCACTCAGTATTGCCTATCGATATGTTGTTAAAATCGAGCAGAAATTTAAGCACTAGAACAAACAGGAGTTCAGGTCTGCAAATCCGCAACAACCAAAGCATGAAAAAAACAACCCTAACAAACAGTCTCCCGAAAACCAGTCCAAGACATAAGAAAACAAGGGTCATGGGAAGACAAAAGAGGACACCATAAAATGGTGTGATTTCCACAAAAGCCCTTGGCACAACACCGATGAATGTCGCTCAAAATAGTCATTGGTGGTTGAGATCAAAGACAAGGAGCCGAAACCTGATTCAAAATCTAATTCTGAAAATACTGGTAAAAGACAGATCATCGATGCAGACCCCACTGCTATTGTCGCAACCACGGAAATTCAACCAGAAGAACCAACAAATCCAGAAGAGGGGGAGCGCCTTTTTCATTCACAGATGTGGGTGAAGGGGACCCCGCTGCATTTTATTGTTGATAGTAGAAGCCAGAAGAACCTCATCTCAACAGAGGTCGTCAAACAATTGGGATTGTCGACAACACCACACCCGCAACCATACAACATCGGGTGGCTTCGCCAAGGACAAGATCTTCATGTCAGTAAGCAGTGTTGATTGTTATACGGCATCCAACCCTTCAAGGTTGAGGTATTATGTGATGTTGCCCCACTGGATGTCTGTGATGTTCTCTTAAGCCAGCCATATATGTGGAAATGACATGCTATCTATGAGTCTCAACCCTGTAGTGTCATTATTACTCTAGGGGGTCATCTCTACAGGATACCAGAGGTAGTTCCAACTACTACCCCACCTAAACAGTGCTGCAAGGTAGTATCTCATACTACAAAATTCATCTTCTCCACAATCTATTCAAAAGGGGAACAAAAGGATACTACAACCACTACAGCCTCGGCCCAAGCACCTTCTATCCACCAGAAGCAGGTCGACAAGGTTGCAGCAAAGCACAAAGATTCCTTCTTCACACAGTCATCTAAAATAGCCAGACTGGTTAAAAAGGTACAAACCTTCTAGCCAAAGGTTCGTGATAGCCTTCAACAAGCTAAGCAACGCCACTTCTCCAGCAAGGCAAGCAGATCACCAAGATTCAGTTTCAGCAATCGCTTTCCCCTCTCCCCCGGGAACTCAACACAATGGAGACCATTGCTTCCTAAGGAGGGAGGATTGATCCAGGTGGATATCGGTGGCCACCCACCTTCTCCAACTGGCCCAAAACATGTTTCTAGCAATTTTCGTAATTTACTATTTTTAGTAGTTTTTAACTTCCGGAGCCATTTTGAGGCCCTAAACGATGTTTTTTGAGAAAACGGGGAGCAACATGGAATCTACGATGTTGCTCACCCAAAAGTTGTATTTCTCGGATAGATGTTTTCAACAAGCTATTGAGCGCCTCAAACGGAGATCGTATGCAAAAGTTACGCCCCTAGGAAGTTGACGTATCAACTACCCCCATCGGGGCCCACAAGCCTTTTGGCTTTTCATCTTCTGGGGTTAGGGTTTTGGATTTTACTTTTGTTAAAAAGGCCCTTAGAGCCTCATTATAATGATCATCTTCTCACGGATGCGAGTAGCCATCACATCTCTTCTCAGAGATAAGAAACCACCATTCTAGCATGTCTTTCACTCTGTATTTTACAGTCTCTATACATTTGTTTCGTTAATAGAAATCATGTATTACTGTATATCTGTGACTCTTTTTTTATTTCCGCTATATCTCTGTCATATTGTTGTCTCTCTTGCAACATCTCTAATTAATCATGTGTTATATCTCCACTCTCATTTCGTACCAAAAATAATCTGGATTAGTGGTATCAGAGCAGGCTGCTCTTGATCATTTTCAGTGCGTGTCCCCGACGAGGTGTGAGTATAGCAAGTTGGGTCTCAAGCTTGTCTCTCTTGAGGACATTCTCTCTCGCACACCCAAGAAACCCTCAATGGCGGAAGAAAATAAAAACAACGGAGTAGATGATCCTACCAGTCTGTTGCTTGAGCAATCTCTTACGCGACAAAGGGATGAAATGATGGAGAATTTTTCCCACATCCTTCAACACCTCCCAATAGCATCAGGCGCATCTTCATCAAGTAGCCACTTTGGAGGCACATTGCCTTTCAAGGTACAGGTTAATTTTGATATTCCCATATTTGAAGGTCAAATAGATACAGATGCCCTAGATAAATGGTTAAATCTGCTAGAAGGTTATTTCTTTGTTCATAATTTTTTCGACAAGGAAAAGATCACCTTCGCACTCCTTAAGGCTCTCCCCCATGTAAAACATTGGTGGGAAACTTACTGAGAGTAGAGTTCCAAAGAGGAGTCTGGAATATATGGGGTCGATCCCACTTGGGATTTTTTTGTGGATGCGGTAAAGGAACAATATTACTTTGTTGGCAACTATGAGGACCAATACATGAGATGGACCACACTGCGACATGAGAGGGGCCAAGCAGTTACGGAGTTCACCACTACCTTCCATACCTTTTGCACCAAGCTGGGTATCAAATACTCCGAACGACATTTGGTTCTAAAATACCATGGGGCTCTACACAGATACATCCAAACTGAAATGGATTTTCTGGACATCTCATCACTCAGTGTTGCCTATCGATATGTTGTTAAAATCGAGAAGAAATTTAAGCATTAGAATAAATGGGAGTTCAGATCTACAAATCCACAACAACCAAAGCATGACAAAGACAGCCCTAACAAACAGTCTCCCAAAAACCAGTCCAAGACACAAGAAAACAAGAGTCACGGGAAGACAAATGAGGACACCGGAAAATGGTGCGATTTCCACAAAATCTCTTGGCACAACACCGATGAATGTCACTCAAAACAGTCATTGGTGGCTGAGATCAAAGACAAGGAGCCGAACCTTGATTCAGAATCTGATTCTGAAAATACTGGTAAAAGATAGATCATCGATGTAGACCCCACATCTATTGTCGTGATCGCAGCAATTAAACCAGAAGAATCAACAGATCCAGAAGAGGGGGAGTGCCTTTTTCATTCACAGATGTGGGTGAAGGGGACCCCGCTGCATTTTATTGTTGATAGCGGAATCCAGAAGAACCTCATATCAACATAAGTCGTCAAACAATTGGGATTGTCAACAACACCACACCCGCAACCGTACAGCATCAGGTGGCTTTTCCAAGGACGATATCTTCGTGTCAGCAAGCAGTGTTGATTGTCATACGGCATCCAATCCTTCAAGGATGAGGTATTATGTGATGTTTCCCCACTGGATGTCTATGATGTTCTCTTGGGTCAGCCATATATGTGGAAATTCCATGCTATCTATGAGTCTCGACCCCGTAGTGTCATTATTACTCTAGGGGGTCATCTCTACAGGACACCAGAGGTAGTTCCAACTACTGCCCCACCTAAACAGTGCTACAAGGTAGTATCTCATACTACAAAATTCATCTTCTCCACAATCTGTTCAAAAGGGGAACAAAAGGATACTGCAACCACTACAGCCTCGGCCCAAGCACCTTCTATCCACCAGAAGCAGGTCGACAAGGTTGTAGCAAAGCACAAAGATTCCTTCTTCACACAGTCATCTAAAATAACAAGACTAGTTAAAAAGATCCAAACCTTCCAGCCAAAGGTTCGTGATAGCCTTCAACAAGCTAAGCAACGCCACTTCTCCAGCAAGGAAAGCAGATCACCAAGATTTAGTTTCAGCAATCGCTTTCCCCTCTCCCCCGAGAACTCAACACAATGGAGACCATTGCTTCCTAAGGAGGAAGGATTGATCGAGGTGGATATCGGTGGCCACCCACCTTCTCCAACTGGCCCAAAACATGTTTCTGGAAATTTTTGTAATTTACTATTTTTAGCAGTTTTTAACTTCCAGGGCCATTTTGAGGCCCTAAACGATGTGTTTTTAGAAAATGGGGAGTAACATGGATCGTATATCGATGTTTCTCACCCAAAATATGTAGTTCTCGGATAGATCTTTCCAACGAGCTATTGAGCGCCCCAAACGGAGATCGTATGCAAAAGTTACGCCCCTGGGAAGTTGACGTATCAAATACCCCCATCGGGGCCCACAAACCTTTTGGCTTTTCATCTTCCGGGGTTAGAGTTTTGGATTTTAATTTTTTTTAAAAGGCCCTTAGAGCCTCATTGTAATGATCATCTTCTCATGGATGCAAGTAGCCATCACATCTCTTCTCAGAGATAAGCTACCACCATTCTAGCGAGTCTTTCACTCT
>JASDQU010310367.1:38392-59172 GCA_032191745.1 Picea mariana
ACCTTTGTTTTGCAAGTTGAAACTTGCTGAGAGCACCAACTCTCTGTTTTCTCTAGCACCCACTAGAAGGAAGCACCAACTCCCTGGTTTCTCTAGCACCAACTAGAAGGAAGCACCAACTCCTTGGTTTGTCTAGCACCAACTAGAAGGAAGCACCAACTGGATGGAAGCACCAACTTCCTGTGGTCAAGCACCCACTTGAACCTATGAGGACAACAGTCCTCCCTAGCACCTCCCTACCACCCTGGATTATCAATATGAATTACTAAAACTTATTAAAATGATATCATGTTCAACAACAGCTTACCAGACTCATCACTGTTCTGCTGCATTTCGTTGCTCTATCTGCCTCACTGCCTTCCTGTCCATAGTACTTGCATTGTCTGTTCTTATACTTTTTATGCTATGTGCACCATTCCTCTTCAATGCACCTTTTGTCTTCTGTGCATTGCAGCTACTGCACTCCACCACCTTCTTTACACCTCCATCACTCACAACAACAATAACCATCACAACTCCAACAACAACCTCACCTCTTCTCTATATCGTGTACTTATAGCTTATGTGCATCTTTTGCATGCATTGCACAATACCTCTGCATACTCACACCATTCCATTATCCTCCACAAATCGAGTGCTCTGTCTAATCATCATCATGACTCTTCAGCTTCTCTGGTCATTTTTCCACTCGTTCAGCATCACTGTCTGTTATGCTGAGATTCCTCAACCTCTCTGGTAGTTGAGACTCTTCATCTTCTCTATGACAGTCGAGCTCACCTTCTCTGTTCCAGTTACAAGCTTCAATGCTCATCTAGTTATCAATCACCTCCATGAGCATCTTCATCCCTCTTGCAGATTCCCATAGACTCTTCATCTCCTCTGTCAATCACCCCGAAGTGTCTTCGAGTCCTCTGGCTGAAACCATCAGTGGTTTCTAGCAGTTTCACTGTGTCGTGCAACATTAGCCCTCCGATTATGCTCAAATTCACCTGCACCATTGGATTAACTCTGAAGAGTATTGTCGTTATTTACCCATTTCACACTTTCGCAATTCAGAGATTCTGCAATGAGACATCTTGAGTCTCCATGTCACGAGCTCTGAAAAGGAGCTTGGCTGCTCTAGCTCGCTCCTCTACATGACCATAGGCGGTGACCTCCGGTTACACTGACAATTCATCTTTTCGGTATTTTGGCATTCATATGATCCAGTGTCTCGACACTCCCATACGCGATCCCCAAAATTTCGAGGTGGAGCTTATCTGCACTAGGTCCTTCCTCCACATGACCACATGCGGTAACCATAGGCTACGCTAAAAGGCACTGCGAACTCATGATCTTCATCGACCCTGATCTATGGTCCACGATCTTGATGAATCAACGATCCATATCTTTTCGCGATCTTGCATCTCGTTGTTCCTTATATGGAGTTTCTCGTCACTCCAAGTCACGATAGGAAAACTCTGAGATGGAGCTGGATCAACGGTCCAGAATCTGGGTGTATTGATGGTCCAAATCTCTTCGTGAATTCGCATCTCGCAATTCTTGTGATGAAGGGTCTCATCACTCCTAGTTACGATAGCCGAGACTCTGAGATGGATTCGGATCAAAGGTCAAGATAAAACCTCGATCTGACAGTTAAGATTGTCAAGATCAAACCTTGATCTGACGGCTAAGATCAAATCCCGTTCCTTTGACTTTACAGTCAGCAACATGACGATCTTTCACCATGTGTCCTATGGACCCAATGGTTCAGATCTTGTCATGATTTCGACACTTCATAGGCCTTCTTCATGCTTGATCAATGGTCCACATTCCTTGGTGATCTGACGGTCAAGATCTTTTCGTGAATTCGCATATCACAAGTTTGAGCCTCTTTCCTTTGAATTTCACGACCTGCGAAACTCCGAAATGAAGTCTTTGTGGTGCTTTGATCTTTCGCCACGCATCCTCTTGATCCAAAAGACCACAAATATCTTATCTGCCTTGCAACTTCACCATATTTAATGGCTATTGGTCCTTCGTAGCTACCCCAGATCCTACAGCCTAGATCTTCTCATTATTTTGCCACTTCACGATTTCGCCACTTCGCCGTGTAAGTTCTCAACACCTTCAAGTCCCAATCTATGAAACTCCAAAATGGAGTCAGACCAACATAATTCGGCATTTTGCATTTCGCCTCTTCTTACACTTTAATGAACGTGCAGGTTCTCCCTGATCCAATGATGGTCAGATCTTATGCTCAGATCTGACGCCTAAGATCTATTCTCCTCTTCTGTGTGTTCTTATTGTCTACAAATAGATCTGACGATCCTCCTTCTTTTAGGAATTTTGAAAGAGATCCAATGATCACTAATGCTTCTCCTCCCGAGCTTACTCATCCTCCTTACTTGGAAGAATTTCTAAGTGTTAAGGGCCTCGACCTTTGATCCACCTGAAATCCTGAGTACGCTATCTCTCTTGAGCTTTAGTAATGAGTTAACTTCATCCCTAGTGCACACCTACGCACTGCATTCGACTCTGCGCTAATTCCTCCTGAGCTTACTTTGTTCCTTTTTTTCCATCGATGCACACTTTGATCATGCCATCAATGACAAGCTCACTTTGTCTGTTAAACCTGCCAACAATCCTCTGTACTATCTCTTATGAACTTATCGAGCTTACTCTGTAGCGTCTTCCTAAAATACTTTTGATTCCCTTCTGTTACATTCTTCTTGTACTCATGCCATCTTCACTGTTGTACTTACCATCAATGACAAGCATATGTTGCCTGTTAAACATTTGCCAACAATTTCTCTGTATTATATTCTTCAATCTTATTGCAATTTTCCTTTTCTTTATCTTCTTCCTTATCTTGATAAGAATTCTCTTCTTCTGAGTTTTGTTTCTCACTTTGATAGGATTTCTCTTCTCCTTGTGTTTCATTCTGACAACAATTTTCTAGTTGGATCCATAATTATTTATCATATTTGTAGTGCCTCATATTTTCTTTGACATGGTCTGACAATCCATCATGGATTGCTTTTAAGGCTACTGAATTGTTTCTCCTTGCCTCCTTTGCAGTTTTGGTTTTTCTCTTTGAAGTAGTTAAGTGTCAGGGCTTACTTACTACTGAATCCCAAACTCCATATCCTCTTGACTTCAGATATCTTTTCATATTTTCCCTCCATGATGGATAATTTGTTTCATTAAATAAGGGAGCTTCATTTACGGAGATAGCAATTTGTCCACCCATTTCTTATGAATCTACCTGTAGTGTTTAAATTGTGTTGAAGGAACCTTGCTCTGATACCAATTGTTGAAATGGATACTTGAGACTGAGAGGGGTGGGTGAATCAGTGTCACAAACTTTGGACAATTTTCCACTTTTCACAAATTAACTGAACAACAAATATTTATCACATTTTCTCAACCAATATATAAAAGAATAAATAATTTATTTATTTATTTAACTTGAATGAATATATAAGTTCAATATTTTAATTTCGTCTTCAAACAATTATGAGAGACCTAGCTCTCTGTTACAATACCCAGCTTGTAGTTCTCAGATCCAACTGAGAAATGAGGAATCCAACCCTCATAACAAGTCCCAGCTTGTTGATCTCAGATCCAACTGAGATGTGAGGAATCCAATCCTCATATAAGACCCATCTTGTAAACAGGCACCAACCTGATAGAATGAACCTTCATTCAAACCATTATATATAAATATATATACTTCAACAAATTCAACTACACTTCTTCTCACCATTCCTTCTTGTTTATATAGTCTTCCAGCTGGTGTGAATTTGAATTATTGTGTCTTTTGATATTTGAACCATTGTACCTTTTCATTTAAATGATAATATTAATCTTTAATTAATATCATTTTTCCTTTTATCCTTTATTCATAATGCTCATGAATTAACTCTCTTTTAATCATGATTGTGTGTCAGTTCTTTTGTCTTCATGAGTTTGATCACTGACATGGATCGACTCATTATATTGTACTCATGCTTCTATTGTGTTCTTAGTTCACCAACATATCATATTTGATATTTTATCAATTCTCTGTATTATTCTAATGTTAACTCTCTGTTGAATTAAATCTTTATGAGGTGCTCCCTTCAAACCATTTACATATGACCATATGTGCAAAACCACATTCTCATTGATTTAAGTGTTGCCTCTTCTTTTTCCCTTTGTTTCTTTATTCCATATGAATGCATGTGGTGACCAGGCGCTAGGCCAAGCGAGTGCTTGATCACTTTTCAAAATCAACGGTCACGTTTTAATCTCCTGATGAGATGGATAAATTTTGGTACTTCGGTACTTTGTCCTTCGCGACTTCCAGCCTCTTTACAAATATTCCAAAAAAAATATGCGTGTCCATAATTTTCAACGGTTGAGAACGCTCTCTAAAGTAGATCAACGGTTAGTGTCACTTCATAGTTTACGCTTATTATATCCTTCCACTATGCATGATCAATGGTCGATAACGTTCCTGAATTAGATCAACGGTTAGCATTAACTTTGTCCTTCGGCACGTCAGGTGATTTCTCCTTCACAATCTTCCAGAGTTCATTTCATCAAATTAGTTTGGACGGTTGGAGTTTATTTGCACGATGAACGGTTCTCATTCATTTTGAAACTTTGATACTTCGAGAATTTGCTAGTGGTGAAACTCCCGAAGTAAAAACTCTCTGAGTGACATCACTTGTTGATGTGGCACTGACTGAGTGACTACCACATGTCACTTATATTCGTGACTTACACATACCTGAAATGCCAACTACACTTTGACACTTGTCATCATCTGATTGTGCCACATGTCCTTGTTGACAAGGATATCCTCATGTGGCACATGTTCTTCTCCTGGAGCTAACGGTTGTCATAACTTCCGAAATGTATCTCAGATTGACGGCTGAGACTGACTTCGTAACTTCGGCCTTCGGGTGAACTCATATGTTATGAATCCTTTTTCTATGAAGTGGTCAACGCCGAAGTTGACCACTATTCTGATCCAGCGACCATCATGTCTTGTCCAGATTTGATGGTCCTCATTTACTTCGAGACTTTGGGGCTCCGACCTTCGTCTTTTCTTATCCTATCCTTCCACTTTATATAGATCAAACGGTCAATATGACTCCCGAAATATTTCTCAGATCGGATGAATCATGTCTTCTTCGAAAAATTTGTGGCTTACATTGTCCTTCCACTTTACTCGATCCAACGATCGGTATATTATCCGAAGTGTTCCTCAGATCGAATGACTCACGTCCACTTCGGGACTTCAGCCTTTCTTATTTCTCGTTTTAATTGAAGTGAGGTTACCCGAAGTGTAACCTCCTCACAACTTTTAAACCGAAATGAATATTGTTCGTTGATCATGATCTTTGATCGATGGCTTGATCTGTCTACGATGTTGATTTGCCTTGGTTTAAATCCAACGGCTCTTCTTTTTCCCAAAAAATTTCCTATGATCAGATGGCTCACGTTTACTTCGGAACTTCGGCTTCGGCTAAAATTCCTTCATGCACATTTCCTTCTATCGATTTTACCTGAAGTGGTCAAATTCGGGTTGGCCATGCGTATGTCACTTCCATGATCTATGTTTCATGACTTACTCTATCATTCCACTCAACTTGATCCAACGATTGATGTGGATTGTGGAACCATAACTTGTGCGTGGTTTAGTCCGTCACCCAAACTCTGTAATTTGAAGTTGTGCGATTATTGGTGGATCAACCATAGTCGTCGATCTTTGAGTCAATGAGATCTAACGATCTAGAATAATTGTGGGATTGGAAATAACGTGTAGTTTAATTGTCCCTTCGCACTCTGCAATCAATCCTTGCCCTTGATCTGACGCTTGCATATCCAATGGTCATGACTTGATATGATCGTTGACCAGTCCTCCAACGATGATTCTCTTGTAATCTGATGGTCTAGGCTAATTGCGAGATTGGAATCAACACATTGTTTAATTCTCCCTTCGCGCTCTGCAATCAATCCCTGCCATTGATCTGGCGCTTTTGTATCCAATAGTCACGACTTAATCTAATCATGTTTCTACAATGCGCTTTTCCTTCTAAGCTTTGATCTCTACATGTTTTTTGATATTTTCATTCTCTGCACACTGTTTGACATTTTCATTCTCTGCTAATTGATATATTGTTGGCATTAATGACAATTTCATCAATGATAACTCAACAATGAAAATTCATCATAACAACTTATCATCACATCACAATGGCATCGACTATTGACATCAATGGAAACATATCAATGACAATATGTCCAACAATCTCCCCCTTTGTCATTGAGGGAAACACACTAACTTCATACACAAACTCCCCCTGTGATGATGCTTTTATCTATGAAGTTACTCTCCCCCTTTGACATCAATGGAAAAGGGTTGCTCCCCTTATGATCAACCTTTGTTTGTATGCATTTTGTTGACCAAAATATGAACTTGGGTAACTCTCCCTACATTCATGCTTTGTCTGCGATAATTGAATGACTCCCCCTATCAATATGCTCTCTTTGCCTCTGACTACTCTCCCCCTTTGTTTCTGAAAGGGAAGTTCTTCTTGACAAGATCTCTTCCCCTGTCAATTTACTAACTACTTATCTCAGTCCATTCGTATATTTGTGTTCAAATAAGTAGTCTTCTTGATACCAACTTGTAGTGATACCCATTTGTAGTGATCAAGTCTTTCAAAACTTAATCTAATTACTTTCTTATTTAACAACCAAAATACTCCTCCTAAGTTTTTACCGACTTTCCTTTGTCAAATAGAATAAGAGTATGAATCTTACTGATCTTTTTGATCTGCTTCTTATTCTTCTTTGATATTTCAAAGGAATATTAATTGAGTATTAATACCAATTTTGTTATCAATTGATCTTTGTTGTATGATACTCCTTGAACTTCTCTGCTAGCTTTATTTTTATTTTGACCACTAATCTATAGATAGTCAAGATTTTCCATATGTTAGTTTTAAAAACTCTTGGCATGATTCTTTGATTTTGTAGAAACCAATTTAAACTTCTTTTTGTATTTTCTCTCATTGACTAACAAATTATGACTTCATCAGAATTTAATATTGTCCCATATTCTTCTATAAGCACTTCCTTTTCTTGGGCTTGATTTATTTCATATTGAATTTCACATTCTTTATTAGGACCTTCACCCATCATGTTCTTATTATTAATTTCTTCATTCTCAGGTGTAATATCATCTTTCTTGCTTTCTCCTTCAGATTTTATTCTCCATATCTTCCTATGAGATATTCTACTTTTTGGATCTTCTCTTTCTATTTGTGTTTTTGGAGTTTTGTCATCCCCTTTCTTCTTCCAACTTTTATTACGTTTTTTCACTGACTTGAATGACTTATTTAAGGATTGATTTTTTGAACTCTTGCAGTTTTGGGATTTGTGCCCAAACCTATCACAGTTGTAACATCTCATTGTATGACAAAATTTTGTTGTGTGCCCAACAAAATTTCATCTCCAACATCTAATTGAGTTTTTGGATTTTCTTGTATATCCTTCCTCTAGTTTCTTGCAATCCATTGCTTTATGGCCAAATCTATGACAAGAAAAGCTATAGCCATTGAAGGTGTTTCCATTCTTTATTTTACTTTGGCTTGAGAAATCTATCATTTGATTTTCTTCTTCCTTTTTACTTCTATAGCTTTCTTCATTAACAAAGTTCATGACTTGTAATTGCTTTGTAATTGCACTTTTTTCCTTTTGAGAAGGATGATCCTTTCTCATGTTTGTAAATGGTGCTACATTTTTCATTGTCTTCTTTCTTATTGTATCCAAGACCAATTTTGTTATCAGCTGATATTTGGCTCTTCCAAATCGTATCCAAGATAGCTGAGCTATTCTGGAAATTGACAATCTTATTTGTCTTTTCATTCATTTGTTTGTGATTGACTATTTCTAACTTTAATATTTCACATAATTCTTCATTTTTAGTCAATTGAATCTTCACGGCTTCTTCCACTTCTTTAGCATGTTCAAGATGAGTCTTTAGATTGATTACTATTTCTTCTGTCTCATCCAAGACTTCTTTGCATTTAATAGTTTTATCATATGTCTTCAATTCTTCCATATCTTTTGTTAGATCAAAAACTTTAGTTTTCAATATTTTGATTTCTTCCTCATATTCTAGCTGAATCCTTTTGAGGTTGATGGCTTCAAATTCAAACATTTGGCACGATTCTTCCTTTTTAGTTATTTGGATCTTCTGGGCTTCTTCATTTTTCTTAGCTTCTTCAATTTGAGTCATTAGATATGCATTAATGTTTTCATTTATCTTTTTGAAATTGATGATTTCTAATTCCAACATGTGGTAAGAATTTTCTTTCCTTGTTAACTGGATCTTTAGGTCTTCTTCACTTTCTTTAATTTCCTCAAGTTGAGTGTTTAGACTGTTAACTAATTCTTCTGATTCTTTTAGTACTTCTTTTCTTTTACTGTCATGTGTCTGTAATTCTTCCATATCTTATGTTAGATTAGTAACTTCGATTTTAAATCTTCTGATTTCTTTGTTCTTGTCTTCTAGTTGAACTCTTTGTTCAAACTCTTCATGGCTAGATTGATTTAATTGTTGAAGTTGCAACATATATTTATGTTGGAGTTTCTCCAAATATTCTAGAGTGCACATAGTTGTATACTCAAGATAATCAAGAACATCATTAGTAACTTCAATATATAGACCATTTCCCGGTTCCATACTAATCACTTCAAATGTAGTTATAACACCAGTATTAAAATCTAATAGTTTTTCTTTAGTGAATACCGAGGTATTCCTCAATTCCTTGATGACGTTGTATTCTTCATTGTTAACTGGGGTTTGCATCAAATCCTGCATTTCATTCTGATTAGAAATGTATTTCTATGTATTATATTCTTCAATCTTATTGCAATTTTTTCTTTTCTTTATCTTCTTCCTTATCTTGATAAGAATTATCTTCTTGTGAGTTGTGTTCCTCACTTTAATAGGATTTCTCTTCTCCTTGTGTTTCATTCTGACAACAATTTTCTAGTTGGAGCCATAATTCTTTAGCAGATTTGCAGTGACTCACATTTTCTTTGACTTGGTCTGACAATCCATCCTAGATTGTTTTTACGTCTACTGAATTGTTTCTCCTCGCATCCTTTGCAGTTTTGGTTTTTCTCTTTAAAGTAGTTAAGTGTTGGGGCTTACTTACAACTAAATCCCAAACTCCATATCCTCTTGACTTCATATATCTTTTCATATTTTCCGTCCATGATGAATAATTTGTTCCATTAAATAAGGGAGCTTTATTTGTGGAGATAGCAACTTGTCCACCCATTTCTTCGGAATCTACCTTCAGTGTTTAAATTGTGTTGAAGGAACCTTGCTCTGATACCAATTGTTGAAATGGATACTTGACACTGAGAGGGGGGGGGTATGAATCAGTGTCAAAAAAATTGGGACAATTTTCCACTTTTCACAAATTAACTAAACAACAAATATTTATCACATTTTCTCAACCAATATATAAAAGAATAAATATTTTATTTAACTTGAATGAATACATAAGTTCAAACTTTTAATTTCATCTTCAAACAATTATGAGAGACCCAGCTCTCTGTTACAAGACCCGTCTTGTAGTTCTCAGATCCAACTGAGAAATGAGGAATCCAAACCTCATAACAAGTCCCAGCTTGTTGATCTCATATCCAACTGATATGTGAGGAATCCAATCCTCATACAAGACCCATCTTGTAAACAGGGACCAACCTGATAGAATGAACCTTCATTCAAACCATTATATATAAATATATATACTTCAACAAATTCAACTACACTTCTTCTCACCATTCCTTCTTGTTTATATAGTCTTCCAACTGGTGTGAATTTGAATTATTGTGTCTTTTGATATTTTAACCATTGTACCTTTTTATTTAAATGATAATATTATTCTTTAATTAATATCATTTATTCTTTTATTCTTTATTCTTACTGCTCATGAATTAACTCTCTTTTAATCATGACTATGTGTCAGTTCTTTTGTCTTCATGAGTTTAATCACATACATGGATCCACTCATTATATCGTACTCATGCTTTTGTTGTGTTCTCAGTTCACCAACATATCATATTTGATCTTTTATCAATTCTCTCTATTATTCTACTATTATCTCTCTGTCGAATTAAATATTTATGAGGCGCTTCCTTCAAACCTTTTACATATGACCATATGCACAAAACCACGGGCTCATTGATTTAAGTGATGCCTCTTCTTTTTCCCTTTGTTTTAAGTGATGGCTCATTCCATATGACCGAAGGTGGTGACCAAGCACTAGGCCAAGCGAGTGCTTGATCACTTATCAAAATCAACGGTCACGTTTTAATCTCCCAATGAGATGGACGACTATCGGTACTTCGGGACTTCGTCCTTCATGACTTTCGGCCTCTTTACAAATCTCCCGAATAAAAGACACATGTCCATAATCTTCAACGATGAGAACGCTCTCTAAAGTAGATCAATGGTTAGTGTCACTTCATAGCTTACACGTATTCTATCCTTTCACTGTGCTTGATCAATAGTCGATAACGTTCCCGAATTATATCAACGGTTAGCATTAACTTCAGCCTTCGACACTTCGGGTGATTTATCCTTCACAATCTTCCAGAATTCATTCACCGAAGTAGATCAGATGGTTGGATTTTATTTGCACGATGAATGGTTATCGTTCATTTCAGAACTTCAGGACTTTAGGAATTTACCACAGTTACCACGGCTTGTTCGGTTGTTTGGTTTTTCCTTACCACAATGGCGAATTATTGGTTAATGTATAATCACTAGTATTTGTGCTTATGATGTTTTGGATAATGGTTGGAATTGGTTACAAGGGTTTGGTGTTGTTCACACATGTCACGTCATGTAGATGATGTTTTACAAAGTAAAAGGATTGGAGGATATTTCTACTGCATTTTTTCTGCTTGGTAGAATAGGCTTGAGTGTGTGCGGCCTGGTCACTTACAAGCAAATTAATAATTAGCCCAAAATGATGTTTTGAGTTATGTCATGGTCATAGGTTGTTGTGTGATTATTGGAAATATTACACTGTGGGATTCTCTCAGTTGTGCACCGTGTGCAGTATGGATGACTTATTTTTATGCTCGGTGATACCCACTGAGTATGTTAAGTACGTTATTTATTGCAATTGATCACTGTGGATGACAGTCATGTTAGATATTTGTCTCAGTTTTTAAGTCGCATTGAGATGTTTTACAGTGGCATGATTAGATGGCTTCGGAAATTTACTTCTGCATAGCCTGTGTCTAAATGTTGACTGTTGGTTGTATAGTCAATTGCCTTTTCAGGTGTGGCATGTGAAGTTTGATTACTTTGGTTTTCCACTGCATTTATATGCGGGAACGAATATGAATATAGATCTTGATTGGCTCTATTACAGAAATAGTGTCTTCATTATTATTTCAAAAGCACGACTTTTAAACATAGATATGGATTGAAGAAATGTCTGGCAGCGGTGGATGTTAACGATTACAAATTGGAAATGAGTGTTGTTGTTAACTATTTTAAAATGCAGAATGTACAAATAAAAGGAACAAAACCTCTTACAAATTGTGTGAAATACTTTTTTTGTAATGGTACTGTGTTTGATATTTATAGACAGTGAAATTAGGCAAATACACAGGAATTTTATTTAGTCATCTAATTGTTGGTTGATGCAATATATTTTTCTTACTGCAAAATATGTTATGGATTTCTTATTGATTAATATCATGAAAAATAAACATTTTTTTCCCCCTCATTATCTCATTTTCTGCTAATTACAACCCCCTCACATATCCCATATTCATTTTGTCCACTCCCTGTTCTGATATTGATTACAGCTAAGAGAAATTTTGTGTTAAGTGGATGAAGTGACAGTGTCTTTAGTGGATTGCAGTGAGGTTTTACTTGGTTCATTTACAGTTGATTGTTGTTATCATTGAGCAGTGACCACTTCTTCCCCCCTTTCATTATATCATATTTTTTATCAATACAAACCCCTCACGTATCCCAGAACACTGTTTCACCCCCCTGCTCATTGATTAACGTTAGAACAATTTGTATGGATTGGATTGCATGAGCCTGATACATCCTAAGACAAAACTATTTCGTATTTTTAAGGAGTTGTCATGCATGGTTATTTAAAAGACTATTTTCTAATTGTTAACATATGCATGATGATTTTTTTCAGTTGGGGAATCCATGGCCGAGGAAACAGAGGTAGAGGTAACTGGAACCGAGACCCAAGAATTCCTAGGTTCTCTATACATTTTGATTTTGATTCAGAAGAGCTTGGCCAATTGTTTCATGTTGGATTCTTAAATTGGATTGGACAGGGAATAGTCCAACCGAGGCCAGAAACGCCTCCCTTCCAAACCCCTCAAGCCCCTGGCATCCCTATGCCTCCTCATGTCTCTTTACAGCCTGAAGTCCCGAAAAATGATGGGTGGCAAAAGATTGTTCACCTGGAAGTCTCCCAACACCGTGGTTGGCCAAACTTAACCTTGCCTACTCCCCCACCTTTGAACCCCATTGTCCAAGCTTCCCCTAACCACTCACCAGTGCAATCCTCTCATGCCAGCAAGAGATTGAAGATTGTGTC
Source organism: Picea mariana (assembly GCA_032191745.1). Lineage (NCBI taxonomy): Eukaryota > Viridiplantae > Streptophyta > Pinopsida > Pinales > Pinaceae > Picea > Picea mariana. Next base: position 51,037 of record JASDQU010310367.1, read on the forward strand.
CCACCATGAATTTGATAAAGGAAAAGTTATTGTTGCCCCTTCCTCACCCTCCGATGACTCTGGCAAATCCATGTCTTCACGGATGCATTTGAGGGATGATTGTTCCCAAGTGATCAGTGAGATAAAGCCTAAAGGCTCTGCCCAACCCAAGGCAAATTCAGGGAAATCAAGAGGTGACAGAAGAAACCAAGGAAGGGTTGCATCACAGACTGGAAAATATGTCTTTTGAGTTTTATGTTGTTTATTATTTTATGACAATGGACTTCATGGATTTTGGATATCATGTTTTATTTTGGACATACGAGTATTATTTTGAAATATTTTCAAATTTCATGAGCTATAATTGCCAAAAGTAAATGTGTTTCAGGGGGGGATCACAAGGGGTCGGTTTGCTTAACTAATGGATTATGTTATGATGTTATGATTGTTATGAACTAAGGGAGTCACAAGGGGTCCCACCTACTATTTATTATTTATTTATGACCCTATTATGATTATTACCTCNAAGCAGAGGTAAGGGGAGGAACAAGAGGAGGATATAAGCACAAAGCATGCTAAGGTTTTCTCTTTGAGTTGATGTTGAGATAGTTCAGTTTTCATTTATTCATATATTCATCATAGCCTAATTCTCTTTTGTGATAGCAGGGTCTTATTGTAGACAATGATATTCAAGGCTGAATCAAATCATTCAGACACTTGTTCTTCAGAGTTGTTGATCTATCTTTGATAGTCTGTGTAGACTTGTATGTTTGTGAATTAATTTTCATGACTGATAAAGGCTATTGTGTAGAGTCGAGTGGGCAGCAATCTGTGGCAAGATGATCCAGCTTTTAGAGTTCAGTTTTGGTTTTTTGTCAGAGGTCCTTTTGTATGTTCCATCAGGGATTTCTAACTTTGACTTTGGTCCAAGATTTTTGTGTGAAGTTTTTTAAAGACAGTGACTCTTTAGTGAATTGGAATGAAATAAAGGATTGCTTTATGTCTCATATATCTTTAGTATCATCTTGGTGTCTTTACTTTTGTTCTTACATTTATTTCAGCAACTGATATGTTCAGATAAATACATAAAAAGAGAATTTCCAACAAGCTTTGTTGATAAAAGACTAGCCTAAGCACTTGTAATTAATACTTGTGAGTTAGGATATATATTTGGTTGGCTATAAACATAGGGAGATATTCTCGTCTACTTTACTTTAGCCAAGTAAAGTCTGAAAATGCTTGAGTAAGATCAATTCATATCTTTTCCTCAACATTTATTTGGCGACCGTACTGGGGAGATCTTCGATATCTCTCTGGTTAAAATTTATACTCGATTTTTATCGATACATCTTTCTTTTCTGATTTTGATTCCTTGACTGTTTTACTATTTATGATTGTCCCTATTGCAAGATAGCCCAATCTTGAGCCCAGTCTCCAAGACCAAACTAGCATTTCCTTGAACCTGTTTCATACTATTTTAGACACTTCTAGGACTCGTGCTAAGCTTAACCATTCTTGGGTAGCAATTGAAAGAGATATTAGTGTTAAAGAACAATTGGAATCTAGATGTAGGCAGCCTAGAAATCAGCAGTAACCTTTTGTTTCTTCATTTTTGGCCTTTCTTTCATGTCCTTAGATTCTTGTGCTTCTAGAAGAAGAAGAGGCTTGTCACCTAAAATCAATCCTATTGTTGAAATAGGAAGAAGAAACATTGTGTTGTCATCCCAACAAAGTTCTCTAAGGATAACTTTATCTGATTCATCCAGCTCATGTTTCTTTCCCTCATCTATCATCCACAAGATGGCATCTAGCGGTGGCTCTGGTGGCACTAAAAGTGCCCCATCTTCTCAATATTCATCATCGTTAGTGATTGGTATCTTGTACAGCCACCATATCCATGTCCAATCTACTACAAACCCCACCAAATTCATTAAAAAGTATGGGATTTTTCAGTTCGAGGAAGATGCCACAACCACACCATGGCATGTGTTCTCACCTCTTAACCTATCTCCTCCTACTCGTCCACTTCCAAAATTTAAAGAGCATTTGCCTAAGTTTTCAGCAAATGAAATTTTCAATACCAACGAACACTTAGTGGCATTTTCTAATGCTTGTCATAACATAGGGGCCAACGACAATGATACTTGCATGCGCCTATTCATCAATTCCTTGGAAGGGAAGGCTGCGGCTGATTTTTTTGACCTTCCTCCTAAGATTTTGTCTACCTGGGAGGAATTAATCTACTGGTTCAGATCCACTTATGGGCAACCCAAAATCCCTGCTGAGAAGTTAAGGGAGTACAATAACATCACGTACAAAGATGGTGATACCATCAGGTCCTTCAAATTGTGTTTCACCAATTTGTATAATCAAATCCTCGAACTTATCCATCCTCAGAACCAAGCTACTTTCATGCATTACTACAATGAATTTCTTTCTCACTATCGTCATAGGCTTGAGGAAAAGGCCATTGATAATCTTAGTGTCACCCTTCACACTTGCTCAGAGTATGAGGAACAACTTGAATGAACTAGTCTACCCTAGGGAGAATCAGTTAGACAGATGGATATGTTCACTCTCTTACAGCTAGTACAAGATATGAACAATCGTATGATAGATTTTGAGCGGAAGGGTACTGTCTCCTCTCTCACCCCTGGAGCTTCATCCTCCTCTGCACCACCTTTTAAAAATACGGTTGAGAACAATTTTCAGCCCAAGGCTATTCTTCCTCAGAGTTGGTGTAATTTTTGTGAGGAACACCATGAAGAAACCACATGTGAGGTAAGGAAGAGTGTCAGAGAAAAGATATTTGGTAAAATACTGGAAGCTACTATCGTTGTCCTAGATTTTTTCGAGCCAGAAGATGTCATGGTCATCAATACTAGGAACAAAGCCTATGCCCCAAAAGGCATGTTTGACCCTCCTCGTAGTTCTTCTAGCCCGAGCTCATCCTCAACTGTTGTGGCGCCCTAGGTTCCTAAAATTTCTGAGAGTCAAAGAATCACTCCTCCTCCCCCCTCTTCCAAATACAATATCTTGAATCAATTGGTCAACATCAAAGAAGATGCAACCCTCCTAGACATGGTTGTCGTCCCTAAACAACAGATGCATCTGAAACAATTCATGGAAGGAAAAGTTTATGTTGTAGCCAATCTTTCCGAAGAGGTAAATGGAGAGGATTCATCTGTAAATAAAGTAGGTGTACATAATTTTAGATACCCTGTAAAAAAAAACCCCTTCTATATTTCTATAAAGATCATGGATAAAATTGCCCATTGTTGCCTCAATGATGGCAGTTCGGGACCAAGTGTGATGTCGAAGATTATTATGGAAGAGCTAGGCTTGTCTTTTACAAACGAAAATGCCAGAAGCATGCTCTCTTATAATAGTCTACAACAAACAACCATAGGCGATATTAAGGATGTAACCTTGGTTTTATGCGCTCATCCTGAGATAAGGACAACCCTCAACATTCGGTTGATTGATATGCCTGTAAGCAAATAATCAATTATCTTGGGGAGAGATTAGCAAGCCCTAATAGGTGGATACCTCTCGCTTGACGAGACACATTTATCCGTTCCTCGGAACGGAAAGAATATCATCGTCCTTAGAGAAGGAATAATTTCACCCTACATAGAGAGTGTTTTGCAATCTAGCGTAAACTTTATTGAAGAAGACCTAGGGGTGTATTCCATATTCGTTGAAGAGGATAATATTCCTTTGGAAATAATTGATTTAGAGGATGAATTATGGCATATGCACTTCGATGGTTCACACTCAAATGAGGGTAACGGAGCTAGTATTATCTTGGTTTCCCCTGCAGGAAAGATTCATAATCTGTCATACAGGTTGGAGTTTGCTTGCTGAAACAATGCAACTGAATTCGAAGCTTTGTTGTTAGGAATTGAGAACGCCCTTAATCTTGGTTGTGGTCACCTTTCGATTTTCTGAAATTCTGAGCTTGTTGTGAACCTGATACGTAAGACATGCTTTCCTAGAAACAAGCTGATGGAACAATATTCCCAGATTGCTTGGGCAGTTGTCTCGAATCTCCTATATTTTAACATCACTCATGTCAGAAAGGAGTTGAATTCAATAGTTGATCGATTAGTTGTCTTCGCAGCCTCTCCTACTCAGCAGCTCTTGCCTCACTGGTTTTATTGTGCTTTCCAATCTCTACATCGTCCATACATTTCTGAGAATGAAGAATTCAGGAAATCCATCCCTAACCATGAAAGCAATTATGTTGTCATTCAAAATCAACCTCTCAAGCCTGAGGAGATTATACATGTAGAAGAGAATAAAACTCCTGAAGGATTGACTCATCTCGGGGGTTCATTTTCCTTGACTGTTGTAGGAAACAAAGATAAACATGAAGAGGAGGATCTACAACTGAAGGTGGTTGAATCCATCTCCACGAACATTAGGACACCTAGATCTTCATTGAACGTTAAAATAAATGTCCAGGGTTCTGATAAAGAAAGATTAAAGTCTGTTGAATTAATCGGTATATTTCAAGAGGTTTTTGCTTGGTTTGATATGGATCTTCATGGTTTTGATCCATGTCTTGTTCAACATACTATGAAACCAACTAGAAAAAAACGAAGACTAGTCAACTCTGCACTGAAAGAAACTTTTTGTAGGGAGACGAGGAATTTCTCAAGGACTGAGATGTTCTTCTTAGTCCACCCTAAATGGGTTTCCAAATGGGAATCTGCTTCGAAGACCATTGATAATATTAGAGCCTACATTAGTCTTCGAACTTTCAGGCAAGCAATTATGATAAATCCTTTCCCCCCTCTCAGCATAAAATTGTTTCTACAACAGAATATAGAGTTACACTTAGAGCCCTTACATGATAGTTTGTTTGGTTACGATAAAATCAAGGTAGAAGGGGAAAACATCCACAAAACCACTTTTACTACTAATTGTGATACTATGTCTTACAATTTCTATCCTTCTAGTTTATTTGATACAGGTGTCACCTCAAAACGGCCTATAAACACAACCTTCGATGAGTTGTTCAACCTCCACACTTATCTTGATGATTTAATCGTATCCTTCAAAGGGCTGATAGTTACATCAAAATTTCAAGTGTTAGGTCATTTATAGATTACTCTTGTCTTGCACACTAACTCAAAAATTTCATAGGAATTACAGAGACAATTGTTTTCCCACACCGCTAACAGTCCTCTCTTAAAGTATTGCGAGGGACCAACATGAAAGATCTTTTGTTGATGGTATTCTTCTGTATACTAGTAGTTTAGTTGTGCTTCCTTTTTATGCTCCTTTTTCTTGCCTTACAACACTTTGATTTCTTCTTTCTGAATTGAATTTTCATTTTCTTGTTGCATTTTTCTTCTGTCTTTTATTGTTGTTGTTTTAATTTCTGCATTATTACTTATGTTGCAATTTTTATCTTTATCATATTTTAAGTGTTTGGTCAAGTTAGAATGTTGGATCAGTTCTGCCACAATGACACTCCTGCAAAAGCATTGTTAGTCAATAACGATCGAGCTTACACAATTGTTATGATCTCTCCTCTAAAGGGCCTTTGAATTTGTTACATATTTCTGCTGCTATCTTACAAGGAATTGGTTTTTTCCTGCTTCTTCTTGCCATTTCTTCATCCATCAAGATCTTAAGAGAAAATCTATAAGTCTCCCTCTTTCAATTTAAGAGCATATTACAGTCAAATTATTATGCATACAGTGGTAAAACCCCTCATACTTAACATTTTTCATGAGTTATTCCCAAATTCTCGGTCATCTTTCCATTAAATCCGCTCATTTACCCTTGTTGCATAATCATTTGAGTCACGTCTTCTTGAGATTACTATTCTTGGCCTGCGAAACCATGAATTCTGAGTTCTAATCTGTTAAAAACCAATTTCCCTGTGGAGTCGCGAGTTTGTTGACGATTGAAAACGTCAATGTAATCTCGCCCGCAAAGTGTTGATAAAGTCTATTATTATATAAGACTAAATAATGCTAGTAGATGGGACCCCCTTGAGCTTTTGAAGATTAGATCTGTTCATTTTAAATGTTATGATGATGTGCTACAAAGGTTCACATGGTTGATGAGAATATGGTTGTCATTGATATGAGTTAAGCTTTGGGATGTTTTTCCTTCATGATACTACAGCCTGTTATTCATTTATGGTATTCGTTCCTCTCACACCTGCACAACAAATATGTTAGTGAAAATTGCAGAAAGGCATTTTTGAGGAAAAGAAAAATACTATATCTAATGCAAAAGAGACCTAGCTCTGCAATATTAGATGGCTTCAGAAATTTACTTCTGCATAGCCTATGTCTAAATGTTGACTATTGGTTGTATAGTCAATTTCCTTTTCAGGCGTGGCATGTGAAGATTGATTACTTTGGTTTTCCACTGCATTTATATGCGGAAACAAATATGAATACAAATCTTGATTGGCTCTATTACAGAAATAGTGTCTTCATTATTATTTCGAAAGCACAACTTTTAAACATAGATATGGATTGAAGAAATGTCTGGCAGTGGTGGATGTTAACGATTACAGATTGGAAATGAGTGTTGTTGTTGATTATTGTAGAATGCAGAATGTACAAATAAAAGGAACAGAACCTCTTACAAATTGTGTGAAATACTTTTGTTGTAATGGTACTGTGTTAGATATTAATAGACAGTGAAATTAGGCAAATACACAGGGATTTTACTCAGTCATATGATTGTTGGTTGATGCATATTTTTCTTACTGCAAAATACGTTATGGATTGATTGATTAATCTCATGAACAGTAAACGTTTTTTTTTCCCCCTCATTATCTCATTTTCCACTAATTACAACCCCCTCACATATCCCATATTCATTGTGTTCACTCCCTATTCTGGTATTGATTACAGCTAAGATAATTTATGTGTTAAGTGGATGAAGTGACAGTGTCTTGAGTGGATTGCAGTGAGGTTTTACTTGTTTGATTTACAGTTGATTGTTGTTATCATTGAGCAGTGACCACTTCTTTCCCCCTTTAATTATATCATATTTTCGCTCAATACAAACCCCTCATGTATCCCAAAACATTGTTTCACCCCCCTGCTCATTGATTAACATTAGAACAATTTGTATGGATTGGATTGCATGAGCCTGATACATCCTGAGCCAAATCTATTTCATATTTTTAAAGAGTTGTCATGCATGGTTATTTAAAAGATTATTTGATAATTGTTAACATATGCAGGATGAGTTTTTTTAGTCGGGGAATCCATGGCCGAGGAAACAGAGGTAGAGGTAACTGGAATCGAGGCCCAAGAAGGCCTAGGTTCTCTATACATTTTGATTTTGATTTAGAAGAGCTTGTCCAATTGTTTCATGTTGGATTCTTAAATTGGATTGGACAAGGAATAGTCCAACCGAGGCCTGAAAGGCCTCCCTTCCAAACCCCTCAATCCCCCGACATCCTTGTGCCTCCTCGTGTCTCTTTACAGCCTGAAGTCACAAAAAATAATGGGTGGCAGAAGATTGTTCACCCGACAGTCTCCCAACACCGTGGTGATCCAAACTTAACCTTGCATGCTCCCCCACCTTTGAACCCCATTGTCCAAGCTTCCCCTAACCACTCACCAGCGCAATCCTCCCATGCCATCAAGAGGTAGAAGACTTAATCCCACCATGCATTTGATAAAGGAAAAGCTATTGTTGCCCCTTCCTCACCCTCCGATGACTCTGAAAAATCCATGTCTTCACGGATGCATTTGAGGGATGATTGTTCCCAAGTGATCAGTGAGATAAAGCCTAAAGGATCTACCCAGCCCAAGGCAAATTCAAGGAAATCAAGAGGTGACAGCAGCAACCAAGGAAGGGTTGCATCACAGACTGGAAAATATGGCTTTTGAATTTTATGTTGTTTATTATTTTGTGACAGTGGACTTCATGGATTTTGGACAACATGTTTTATTTTGGACATACGAGTATTATTTTGAACTATTTTCAAATTTCATGAGCTAAAATTGCCAAAAGTAAATGTGTTTCAGGGGAGGCACAAGGGGTGTGTTTTCTTAACTAATGGATTATTTTATGATGTTATGATTGTTATGAACTAAGGGAGTCACAAGGGGTCCCACCTACTAGTTATTATTTATTTATGACCCTATTATGATTATTACCTTCCCCCCC
>JASDQU010310368.1:8708-20112 GCA_032191745.1 Picea mariana
TTTTTTAACAGGGTCATATAGTTTTATTATTATGGAATCTCCACACAACTTATAAGAACAATACGAATACGAATAGAGATAATTCATCTGAATCATTCTCTTTTGAGTTATTATGTTTGTTCTACTAATTTCTAATTTCATAATTAATTGTTCATTATGTGTAACATTTTACTAGGGAGTTAGTAGATTTAAATAGAGTACGTACAACCTTTCTAAACAAAGGAGAGATTTGGGAATCATTAGGCATCCTTTACTGATCATGTTTGCTGTTTTTTGGGTCTCCACCTATGATGTACTAGTATGTAATGCTTTGGAATTGGAATGTTAAAAGAGAAAATTTATATAAATACTAAATTATATGTAAAATAGAGATGTTTATGTAAACAATGAAATTGTCTTTTAAATTGTCTTTTAGATGCTATTAAATTGTCTTTTAGATGTTTATGTAAATTGTCTTTTAGATGCTATTAAAGTTATAATAAATGATAATCAAACATCCCTATAAACAAGTAATGAATGCAAGCATTTTTGGTTAATGTTATGGAAAGCTTGCACTTGGTTTTGACTTTGACTACATTAAATAACCTTTGGAAATGAATACTAGCCCGTAAACATTTAAGGAGGGAAGAATAACACCACCTCCATTATACCCACCAATTATGCCTTTATTGATAATTTGTAAAAATTAAAAATTAAATTTGCAAAAATTAAAAAGAAAAAATAGTAGAATATATAATATAATTTAATATATTTAAAGTTTCAATCATAGATTTTTATAAATCTCCTACCTTACTTTAAATTAAGAATTGAGTTTTTAATAATATTTGTTTGGTTGGTTGAATAAAGGATATATAATTTTTTTAAGACGCATCTTGTTTAAGAAAAAAGAAAAATGAAGTAAATATGTATATTTTTGAGGGTGAGGGTGCTGGGAATAATAAAAAAAACATATGAAGATGGGCGTGGGGTGAGGGTGGGAGGATAATAGAGAAAACATAATATGTTTTCTCTATTATTCAATATAAAACTAATCAATCATTATACTAATAAACTATTATATTAATAAAAAGCATCACTTCCTTATAATGTAATTAACATTAAAAAATTATACTAATCAATCATTATATTAATAAAAAAATCACTTACCTATAACTTAACTAACATTAAAAATATAGTGATACATTGAAACTTATATTCTTAGTCATCGAATTTCATAGTCAATACAAAATAACACATTAAAAAAATATATATAATAATAGAAATGGTACTAGTACACAAGAATATTTTATATTCATAAAAATATATTAAAACACCAAGAACTAATTGAATCCGAATTCTCACACAACAAAACCACACTTGAATAAAAAAATACCAGATGGCGCTTACTCAAAAGGTCCAATCGGATACGAGTTTTCCTCATTATAGAAAGTTCATAATGAGATCAAACAACTCAGAGCAGTATAGGTAGTAGTGGATTTTACAATTACATCTCTTCTCGGGAATGATTGGTCAACTTCTCTGTTTAGAACCAGGGGGAAAGACACATAAAACATTTCCTATGAAGAAAACTAGGATTTTGAGGGAAGTAGGAGCACATCGAAGGGTATGAAAAAGTTGCGGGAAAAAGTTTCCCCTGTAGCAAGAGAGACTAGGTCAAGCAAAAGAAAGCTCATCTTTTAGCAGAAAGAGCAAGTAAAACCTGAATTGAGATCATGTACAATAAGACAATGATTTTAGCAGCGTTGTTGTTTCAGCCTACTGATAATAAAATACAGAGAATTTGAAGATTCATTTTGCAAGTAGGATCGACATTATGGATTACAAAGACCAAATCCCAGTTGGAGGTTCATAGATCAACTCTTCCACATGGTCCAAGGAAGGAAGAAACAACCAATAGGACACTTAAATATATTCCTATGAAGAAGCCTGCAAAAAGACAGAAAATGAATTTTGTAATTAAAGGTCCAAAGAAAAATATTGAAGTAAGGCATAAATAAAGTATCAGTTCTTTGATGTTTGAGATACCAGATTTGAAGCATCTCCTCCACATGTACTAATAGAAGAAGAGGCTATTGAGGTATCATCTATAGATATTGAAGAGCTTGAGAAAATGCAAGGAAAGAATTAAACATCAAAACACCTATCATAATAGAATAAAATCTAGAAAAAAAAAATACAGATTTTCTTGTAGGTGATTGTTTTTGCAATCAACTTTGCACACATTTTCGAAAAAATGGTGAGGAATTTGGAAAAACCATTAAAAACCCACTTAAAATGGTCTCGGTTAGCTAACATCTAGGTTGTTTCTGAAAAAAGTAAACTGTTTAGGAGGTATAGGTGGAACTTTAGGGCTGATTTTTCTAGATTTTTCTAGATTCTCTAGTCAACAAAGATGCCACCTCATCAGTTTGACCTGGATCTTGATTTTGTGCTATAGAAATGGGATTATATCCATTTATTTAGAACCTTAGTTTGAATTTGTTATGTATAATTAATCTTTGTAATTTTATAAAAGAAGGATGAATGAAGAACAAAAAGGGAGGGCTTCCTCATGGAAGGAAGTTAGGATTCAATTTTTGGGGAATTTTTTGAAGGAAAGATATAGACATGAATTATAAAGATGGATGCATGCAATATTTTTTGCACTCAATGAAAAAACATTCAGATGGTTATACTATTTTCTTTCATGTATTCATTTCTATTTATCTTATTTGAATGCATCTGAGACCATTTGCAAAGCATTGTTCTGTCCTGTTTCATTTTGATTTCAGTAAAGATTTTTTTGATTAAAATCATTTGTTTCGGGAGTTATATTCAAGTAATTATTTCATGTTTCTAAGTATTTTTTGGAACCTGAAATTCTTCTTTGCAAGTAAATAATTGTTAACCTATAAAAAAAATTTCATCTATTTTGTCTCCATTTATCTAATTTGCCAGAATGAATGCCTTTGACTAAGTTGAATGGTGTTGGCAGCCTGATTTAAATGAATGTACTCAAAACTTTATCCTTCAACTTACTTTGATAACTTGATCCTTAATTCCAACTTCAAACCAATATTAACCTACAAGAAACCATTACAATAACTAAGGTTCCCTAGCGTGCCCCTTAGCAGTCAAGGATAACTTTAGGGATAAAATCTATGGTGGCGAAGAGTCTACTTAAACACTAGGAACATACAAAGGAGAAACATGAGCTAAAGTTTGTTGATATTTTGATGTAACTAGAGAAGATATTATTTTGTATTTGTATGGGTCAAACCTAGAGAAGGTTATTATAACCTTATTGTATAAATTAGCTAAAAAAAAGTCATTATTTTATTGTTGTCCTTATTGTAAAAGTCAAAACGGACCCTCTTAGGGTTGCATCTTTTCGGGAGTCAAGTTATGTGTATAAATAGAGGTCAAGTTCCTCTCATTTGTACATACACACAACTCTCCTTCTCTTGTGTATTTGGAGCATAACAAATGAGTTCTATCACAGGAGGTCTTGGTTTATTAGTCTTTGGTCTATTTGTAGAGAGCTATAACATGACATTATATTGGTTGAAGAAATCTATACTAAATAATTGGTTAATGGGTTTTCTCCCCCACGAGGGTTTCCCAAGATATATCTTGTGTTCTGTGATTGTTTATCTTTCAGTGATCCTATTACATGCAATTGTTAATGAATGTTAAATAAGATAATTATTACTTCTAAAATTCTAACATGGTATCAGAGAAGGCCTCAATAGAAGACAATTCATATATCTAGAAGACAAAAGGAGCCATTTTTTTTTATAGGAGTAGTTTCCGGACAAGAAAATACCACCAGCAAGTGTGCTCTAGTGGAGCACATCTTTTCCCTGGATCAGATCTTCAGAATTCATAATTTGTGATTTAGGGGAAAGATGACTACCCAAACCAAGATTGATGAGAAGCTAGAGGGAGGTGGAAACTTCAGATCCTGTAGGTACAGAGTATCCCTCCTCCTATAAGAACATGATTTAGAGAATTTCACTAAAGAAGAGGTTTCAAAACCAAAGGGAGATGAGGCTAAAGAAAAGAACAAGAAGGATATGGTCAAAGAAAAAAGGATTATTGCATACTACATTAAGGACCATCTTATTAATCACATATATTCATTATCCCCTCCAAAATAAATGATGGATGCCTTAACCCTAGTTTTTGAAGGAAACAACATCAATCGAAGAATGACCTTGAGAACTCAGTTAAAGAATGTGAGGATGCAAAATTTAGAAACCATCCACTCTTACTTCTCAAGAGTGAACCAAATCAAGGAGCAAGTAGAAGCCATTGGTGATATAGTGAATGGAGAAGAAATGGTGATTACCACCGTGAATGGCCTCCCAAGGTCATGGGATGCATTTATTCAAGGGATATGCTCAAGAAGGAAGCTACCCTAGTTCAATAGTCTATGGGAAGATTGCAACCAAGAAGAATCAAGGATGACAAAAAGAGAAGAGAAGATGACAGATGATGATCAATCCCTAGCAGTCCACACAAGGAAAGGGAAGAGAAATAAAGAACCCTCCTCACCCAAGAATTTTTAGAAGGGATGAAGAAATAACCCAAACATCAAATGTTTCTACTGTCAGAAAATGGGACACATTGCTAGGAATTGTTCCCTCATTCAAATACCAAGAGAAAATAAAGGAGGTAAAAGGAATTATGTTCATACAGTTGAAGATGGTGAGCCACCCAAGAAGGTTGCAAATTAATATGAATTAAGTGATGAGGAGTAAGTTCTTATCTCATCCCTTACAAGAACTGTCACTCATGGAAGTGACATTTGGCTGGTGGACAGTGGTGCTTCCAAGAACATGACAGGTTATAAATACTCCTTGTATAACCTTACTCATAAGGATTCATCGCACAAGGTGAAATTGGGAGATGAATATCAGTATCCAATCGAAGGAGTAAGAGAAGCCTCCTACAAGTTAGACTCGGGGAAGCCAATGAATATGAAGGAAGTTCTCAATGTTCTTGGATTGAAGAAGAACCTTCTCTCAATTTCAGCATTGGATGAGAAGGGTTACAGAGTTGCATTTTTTGATGGACAAGTTCTTATGTGGCCTAGATGAAATTTTTTTGATGATGTTGTGGTGATTGAAGTTCAATAGGGAGGACTCTACAAATTGAAATGACGATCAAATTCAACATTAATTTACGACACTATGAATCCCAGTGAATTATGGAATAGGATATTTTCTTACCTACATTACAAGGCCCTACCGAGTGTGAGAAGGATGGTGACGGGACTACCATAGATCCAGGGAAAACTAGACAGTGTGTGCAAAGGTTGCGCACAAGGAAAGAACATGAAGCATACCTTTCCCAACAACAATATCGGAGCCAAAAGAGTATTGGTCATCATGCACTCAGATGTATGTGGAATGATCTCAACAACTTCACTAAGAGGGTATGTATATTATGTGTCTTTTATTGATGACTACTCATGTAAAACTTGGATCTATTTGTTGAAGGCAAAGAATGAAGTGTTTGGAAAATTCAAAGAATTTAAGGAACTAGTAGAAAACCTGACAGAGTGGAAGATAAAGACCTTACGATCATATAATGGAGGAGAATTCACTTCAGAGGAATTCAAAGAATATTTCAAAGAATCTGGGATTAAGAGGGATCTTTTTACTCCCTACAATCCTCAACAAAATGGAGTAATAAAAGAGAATCACATGAAAGAGAGTAGGCACCACATCAATCATGTGCATAAACATAATCACACCCTAGAAGCATATTAAATTTTTAAGGGCATGACACCACCAACATATTGAATAAGATTGTTTTCCCACCTAAAGTGACAGGAAATTGAAGAAGAATCCCAAAACATTCACTATGTATTTTATTGAAATCTAGTAGCTCATTGGTAGATAACACAAGATCGAAAGAACCCAAATATTTCCAAGATGAAAAGGGTAAAACACTTGCATAGGATCCTTCATCTACAATACATCAACAAATTCCAGTTGAAATAACTCTAACCATTGTCTGGAAAGGTGTAGAAGAAGAAAGGTGAGTCTCAACAAGATCATTCCATTTAAAGGAAACCATCCTAGGACTTGCAGGAAGTGCACTTGAAGAGAGTGGAATACCCCCTTGTTCAAAAGGTACCAAACTGGACATACTAAATACATAGTTGAAAGATGCATCACTCCCCAAAAGAAGAGTGGGATCAAATGAAGATTTCATTGACGAGATCACTTTCTTAGAATCGTCACTCTTCAAGAGAATAGTGGGACCGACTGAATATTTCATCGGCATGAACACTTCATCAACTACTAGTTGAACAGGTTAATGGGAAACTGAAGATGAATTAGAACTAGAAGAATCGTCAGAAAAGGACTATAGTCTTTATACCACCTTAATACCAAGGCATAAATGAGTAAGGTGATCTCCCTTACAAAGCTTACATGGGAACTTGGGCTTACATCCTATTCATATAGGTTTCTCAACATTATCAAAGCCCCAACATGACTTGCAGTGGCTAGTGGGTTGCCCCCAACATGACTAGTAGAGGATGGTTTCTTGCTCCCAACATGACTTGCAGTGGTTGGAAGTATGTATCCAACATGAGTGGTAGAGGTTGGTGACGTTTTTCCAGTATGACTATCACTGACTAGACTTTCCCTCCCAACATGACTCGAACAATATGGTTGCTTCTATTCAACATGAATTCCAAAAGTTGTTCACTTGATGCCAGTATGAATCGCAGTGATTGGACTTGCGCTCCCGGCATGACTTGCAACAACTAGTTTCTTGTCTTCAACATGACTCATAGGGGTTGTTGACTTGATGCCAATATGAATAGTAGTGACTAGATTTTCACTCCCAACATGACTTGCAGAGGTTGGTTTCCTGCCCCCAACATGACTTGTAGAGGTTGGTTTCCTGCCCCCAACATGACTCACAGAGGATGGGTATAGGTCTCCAACATGACTTGCAAAGGTTGTTGACATAAATCCAATATGACTAACAGAGGTTGGTTTGATGCCCCCAACATGACTTACAGAGGCTGGTGAACTATTTCTAGTATGACTTGTAGTGACTAGATTTTTTCCCCCAACATGAATTATAGAGGTTAGTTGCATATCTCCAACATGACTCGCAAAGGTTGGTGAACTATTTCTAGCATGACTCACAGTGACTGGACTTACGCTCTCAACATGACTCACAGAGGTTGGTTTCTTTCCCCGAGCATGACTTGTAGTGGCTAGTTGTAGGTATCCAACATGACTTGCAGAGGTTGGTGAACTATTTTCAGTATGAACTGTAGTGATTGGACGTTTACCCCCAGTATGACTTGCTAAGGCTGGTGGCATGTCTCCAATGTGACTAGCATAGTTTGGCAACCTCTTATTCTTACTCTTCCTCTTCATATTTATTTTATACTTTTGTTTACTAGTAGCGAGAATTTCACCAAAAGAAGGAGAAGGAGGAGAAGTAGAATTTATAGATACAAAATGTAAAGGATTAACATCCATTCGATTCCCATGACATAAGGTTCTTATCTGAGAAGCATCAAGAGCATTTGAGACATTCAACATGGTAGACAACCAAAATGATAGTCCTACATTCAACCCAGGAATGTTCAAAGTGGCTATCAAGGGGGCACCAACTTTTCCAAAGAATGGAAAAGCACAAGAACCCCCTTGGGTAGGGGTCCCTTAGTTGGTATCCTCGATAACTTTGGCCATGATGTTCTTATGCACAGGTTCTTCCCTTATGGGATTGTTCACGTCCAAAAAAGTATCACACACCAACTATGGTGAATCAGTGGTATAAAAACACATGCCTCCTAAGAGTTACCTCCACTCTTTCAAGATAAATACCAGGGGTCATTTTGGGGCAGCATAGTGATTGGTCAACCACCTTTAATCAACGATCCAATGGAGGTGGTACAGATGCAACCTATGGCCAACTATACAAAGCAAGACTCCGCTAAAAAATCCTAAGAGAAACAACTCAAACAAACAAATTCGTCAAAACTTCATTCTAGGTGGATAAGGTCGTGATTCCAAAGAAATGAAAAAGTAGAAAGTAACCTTCCAGAAACTGACATGGGTTGATTAAGTCCCGAGATCGATCAACGAAGGAGTGAGAATTAGTTACCCCGACCTCCACTTACCAGCCCTACCCGGTTCAAGTAACCCTCGCTTCGTGGGGCACCCTATAGGGGTACTGATAGCATGATATGACGTCTACCTCAGGTACCACGGGAAAACCCTCGTAGTCACCTCTGAGATACCTATGAAAATAAACTAGGGATATTAACTCGTAGTCAACGTCTAGGGGGTACAGTTGACAATCGAGATCGAATGTATGGGCAGGGTAAAAGATTACAAAGCCTTGAAAGTGATGCCTCTTAGGGATGTATGGGAACTAACGAAACCACTGAAACACAATCTATCCATAATTCTCATTCAAGCCTCGAAGGGGTTATCTCCTCGATTCTTCCTTACACGACCTCGTGTTTAACTCTTGTGTTAGAGGAAGCTCTCTACTATACTTATAAGAAAATTAGATTTTGAATCTCCCTATCTCAGATTCCTATGTTTTTTTACCATCCTTGGAGAGTTATCTCCCCAATGTTAATTCAAGGCCCTAACCCTAAATTTGTTAATTAAACCTAGAAACAAAGTCTAGTAAATTTTAAGTTTAGTGTTCATTTTAGAGGTTGTTTTTACTCAAAGGATATGGAAGTGAAACTAATGTTGTTTGAGACTCTTGAAAAAATGAAACCTATAAGAACACTGAAAAAAAAAAACTTTACACTAATTCTTCAACGAAAAATAGTTTCAAAAAAGAAAAATGCATGAACAATCTTTCAAACCTTGAAATGCATTTTTTCTCTTTCTGATACAAAATGCAAAATGCAATTTTTTGAGAAAAGAAAAAGATGCAAACAAAATGATTTTCTTTTTTATTTTTCTCTTAAATGCTTTGAATATAATAAAAAAACAAAATCATATGCTAATACATTATTCTTTTTCAAATATAAAGGAAAAAAATGCAATAGAAAGAAAGAAACCTAACTAGCAACAAACTAGGTTTTTTTCATTTTCATTTTCTTTCTTCCAAAGAAAAAACTAACAAAAGATACTAAAAGAAATAAAATTTTGTGGTTTTGTGTTTGAAAAATCCAAGGAAATCACAAAATAAAAGTCTGTAACTCAAATACAAATCTAAGTTTCAAATATGACCACAACAACAATCAAGAAACTGAAACTGAGATCCCAAGAACATGACTAGTCTTATAGTGATGTAATTCAAGGGATAGAAGGGAGACAAATGTGGATAATTTTTTTTTATTTCCATTCAACTTCAAGTCCTTTCCAACCTCTTATAGGCCACAAAACGTTGTAGAACCAAACTCCCCAAAAAAGATCCCCAAACAAGCCAAAACAAGGCTCAGAAAAAGGCTGAAAATCAAGCAAAAAAGTCACTTTTCTGGAGGTGTGCACCACTATCTCCATTATAGGTCACATGAATAAGAATATGCATGCACCCTAGATCACTGTAGGGAGCGTGTGTGAGCTCTGTACACACCTTTTATTTCTATAGGGAGCATATGTACTCATCTCTTGTCAAAGGAAAGAGTGTATACACTTGGAAAAACTTGGAAAACTTAGGTCTAAATCCCCAAAACAAAATGTAGCAGAGAGATCAAAAGAAAGAAAGAAAAAAAGAACAATAACCAAAAAAACAAATCCAAGAATGACTTAGAATTATCCAAGCATCAATTAATCTTGGTTTTATTTATAAGAATCAAACTGAACAACTGTTAAACTCAGAAAGAAAAATCAACTGAGTCTTAAAGCCTCAGGGGAGACCCCAAACACCTGGCCAAAAAACTTTCAGGAAAAAAAGATTTGAAAAAGTCTTTTATGGAAAGATGTACGTGCTTGTGATTAAGGTAGGTTGTGTTTACACAAATGTCTATATTGGTTGGGAATGTATGTATACACGACTATGATAACTAGCACAATGTGTGTATACCCATAAATCTTAAAAAGAGACAACAAAAGACAACACAAAGGCACAAGTGAAACCAGAAAAAGACTCAAATGATTATAAGTTATCAATCTAAGTACAAACAATTGTTTGAAAGAAAAGAAAAACACTTCAACCAAGCAAACAAAGACAAAAACCCATAAACAAATCCACTTTGGAGAAAGAACCCCAATATGGTTGCTAGTTCTTCTTTCAAGGAAAATCCCCTACAGTATTGGGTTGTATTGCAACATACCAATGACTATATAGAAACAAAATCACAACCAGAACATGAAGAAAATATATAATGATTGATTTCAAAAGAAATAACAAAATATTGGGGTGGGAAAGAAAGTTTGACTCACTCGGAGTCCTACAGTTGATGTCGTTCTCAATTCTCGTAGTATTTCTTCTTCTTTCCAATAATTTCGCTGCAACCTGCAAAAACCTTGAAGATGAAAGACTATACATAGAGGTAGTTATACTAATAACTACATGTTAGTCTAATCAAATATATTGGTAAAATGTCAACAACTAGTATTCTACGAAATATATGTGAAAATATTGCAATGAAAACATTACTAACACAACATATTTCGAAGGAAAGAGTTCATATTTTTATTAAGTAGTTAAGGTATTTACAACTTTATACCTGACATGCCCGACGCTACCCTGTCGAGAGAGATCCCAGGTTCCTCCGCCCTTGCTCCTACTATACAAGACGATATTGACTTCAGATCAACCACGAGCCCAAAGAGGATATAAGGGAAAAAAAATTGGCAAGATAAGTTGGAGATCATAAAAGAGGGATGAAAACTAGGGTTTCTAGGTCAAACAAGCAACAATAAGGATGTATAGGGGTTTACATACTTGGCAGGGTTAGACAAACAAGGGTTTGCTTATTGTGTGCAAAGAACCATTACTTGTCATTACATTTCTCCCTGGGCAAATGCTTATTTTGTGCGGTCTCTAGTTGGTTAGAGATGGTTGAGTACGGGTAAAAAGAGTTAGACAACTAACCATTCAATGGCCCATGTGTACGCGAGAACCATAACTATGAGGACACATACATCTTCCAAGAAACTGTTTTTTGTAAGATCTCAAAGAGGTATGAAGAATAATAGTCTATAAATAATATAGGGATTATGCCAATAAACTTTTCAATGCAAGGGTGGCAATTGAAGCTATAACAATAAAATATGTTTGTTGTTTCTTAGATCTCTACTTATTATACCATAATGCCCATAATAATATTCTAATATATAATATTTTGAAATGTTAAAAAATACATTTTACATAGATACTAAATTATATGTAAAATATGGTTTTTATGTAGACATTATTTTATGTTATTAACTACATAATAAAATTGACTTTTTTTTTTTTTTAATGCACTTGA
>JASDQU010310368.1:40504-51742 GCA_032191745.1 Picea mariana
AATATAATAGTCCATAAAGCTGGCGTTTAAGATCCAAACGTACTTTGTTATTGTGAAACAGACAAATCCAAGATCTTTTGGGAAAGAAATTGATAGAGAATCAGGCGGTTCACGTGTTGTGGCAGATGGCTGAGACAGCCATAACATACTAAAGCACACAGACTGAAAAAACAGACGAATCAGACTTCAAAAATAGTGTACGCATAATGGAGTGAGTCAATGACTGGGAGATTATATTTTTGGGGCATGTGAGCTTATTCTGGAGTAATTTTTTTGAGGACCAACCAAATTTTATGATTGGAGTTCTTGTCAATAAAACTATAACTATGTATCAATTTTTTGTCATTTTTTTTTTCACAAGTGAATCTGTTTACTCTCCTGTGCATAATAGTGAATCGTCGTGACTAAATATTAAAAAAGCTCTGGAGCAGATCAACTGAAAGGAAGTCACGGGTTTTCCTCGCATAATCTCGTGGCGTGTGGTGTCGTCCGACCTGATGCAAACAAATCACGGGTTTTCCTGACACCCAGAATCATTTCAATTTCCCATTTCTTACGTGCCTTCTGTCCCCAGGCGGCCCACATTTTGATGGATTTTCTTTTTTGAACAACTCGAAATGCATGCAGTGGAAACTGGAAAACCTCTCCTCCTCGAATCCTATTTTTCCAGCCATGAATACCCTCGGAAACTTGTGATGGAAATCGCCGTTCGGTTTCGGTTTGGGATGCCCATGGTTTGCATTGCACGGCAGTGCTCTAATTAAATGTGATTATATGTAAGGATTCCACCAAGCATTTTGATTCTTAGCCAAAAATATGGTCTCATGATTCTGACCATCAAACAGATGACCAAAGTCGTAAAGGTAATGTACACTAAAGGCGCATTATTTTTTGTTTCCATTTGGCCTTATTCGGAATCAAATGAGCTGAAACGATGGATGGCATTAAAAAAAATCGAAGGATTCAGTATAAGCCTTATTGGAAAATTTTGTCCATCCATGGATATTTACACTGGGGTTGGGATTGCACCCGGCTTGAGTCCCCAGTCCCCATGGCTTCAGGTGCTTGAGTCTCCAGTCCCCATGACCAGTCCCCATGACTTCAGGTGCTTACGTCCCCATGGTTTTTAGGCTTCAGGTGTTTGAGTCCCCATGACTTCAGCTGATCGAGTCTCCAGTTTCCATGGCTTCAAGTTAGGCTTTCACTGGAATTGAACCTTAATTAATGGTGGAAAAATCCAGACTTTTCCAAATAAAATCTTATATAAAACTGTCATGAATTAGATTCCAATAAACAACAACATTCATCCATTTAAACTAACCCACCAAACTAAAATATGAATAATCTTCTTAACTACTAAATCCAAATTAACATCATATCAATGTAATGCATTAAATTTTATAATGTAAAACAAATATAATAATATCATATTTAAAGCAAATATTTTTAAATCATTTTCATTTTTCATCTAGTTGTCATTACACGTTCAACCATGTAATCTCTTGCATGTGTATAACTTGATTTTTAGAATTATTTGCATCTGTTTTACTTCTTTGTCGTTGTAAGATGCTCTAAGAATGTACATTAAATAGGAGATATTGTGTTTTTTAAAATAAGAGTATAATAATTATTATGTTCTAATAGGAGTATAATAATTAAATGCAATTTTTGAATTTGGCCAATGAAATTGTAGCATCAATTTATGAAAGTTTTCTTGAATATAATTTTGCTCGACAATTTAACCATTTTAACGATTCCAAATTTTATATTTTAATTTTTGTAATTAAACTAAAAGAAATACTAACTATCTATCATACTATTTTTAAATATAAATATAATTTATTTTTCTTAAAAAATTAATAATTCTATATTATAAATGAGAAAATTTATAATAATATTTTTTTAAAGTTTAATATTTAATATTTTGTGTTTTTTCTATAAAATTTGTACATTAAGTAAAAGTCTAAAAGTCTAGGAAACATGTATAGGAACATACTATCAAGATATATCAAGTTTCAATTTTTATGAAAATAAATAAATAAATAAAATTAATTTTATCAAATAAAACAAGGGAGATAAAATAATTTAGGTGTTAACATACCAAGGTGGAGAAATATACACCGAAGCAATGTCTTATATTCTTTTTTTTTGTTTGTTAATTTGTGCGGGACCTGTTGGTTATGCGATTAACCTGTGGCTTGAGAAACCGCGACTCAGGGGCATCTAAGCCGTCAAAATCACCCGGGGATCGCACCCGGCCTGAGCCACACCAACCCTTAACATGGTTGGATTTTTTGTCCTCGCAGGTTTCGAACCGATGACTTTAACAACACGGAGTGGCTTAACAACACACTCCGTCACCGACTGTCCTACACCTCGGGGACTTAAAAATTTGAAGGACATGGGGGTGGGCTTTGATCTAGAAGCAATGTCTTATATTCTTGATATAACTATCACAACTACAATTGGTAGAGAACATGCATGTATGGAATCAAATGAAATCCATACAAGTCTCGAGCATATGGATCATCTAGCCTAAAGACCCTATGCTAATGATCAATACCATAAGCCATCTTCCACTCTCTTTTTGGATACAAGACCAGTTACCTCAATTTATAGTAACAAGGAGAATCTTGGACCATTGATCATAAGGTACAGTCATGGGTGGAGATCAACCAATCCATAAAGGTTGATGATAAGTTCATCAAAAGATAAGGGAGAAGTAGTTGATAATAATGACCTATGAGTGTTGGTCATCATTACCTAAGAGATAGGTTACCACCAATAATTCCCAAAACTATCTCCATGTGCACATGCACAATATTACAAAAGTCTAGTGAGGCCATGTTACATGTCTATAAGTTCCCCACAAATGATGTTACAATGATCATCATTATGACAATCAATACAAATTTACATCAAACCACTAGGAAACATTAAAAAATTCCAACACCAAGAACAAAAGGGGGAGGGAAATTTAAAAGTCTAAGGTTACCAAAATCCTCTAAGATTAACATTTGGGGCTTTTAAGACATAAGAGAGGAGCACACTATTTCTCAATATCCATGGATGAAGGCATTTAAGAGGTGAACTATAGGGATTTGATCATATAAGTGGTAGGTGGAAGATACAAAATAGATGCGAAAGGATGGGATAGGATAGATCCTTTATGGATCTCAATCAAAGGAATAAGCAAAGGAAAAGACACTCAAGACCTATCAACTCCAAGGGGGGGAATTAGCATCCATTTCAAGAAAGAGCTTAGTTTTTCTTCTAATAAACCAAGCGTTAGGTCTGTGCATATCACATACCCTCTTTAAAGTAATGAAAAGGTATATATGAGTCTTGAACTCACTAGTGAAAGGGCCCTATCTAGTGGCAAGAAAATTGGGAGTCATGGGGATAAAGTTTCTCAAGGAGAAAAAGGGGCTTTCAAATAATGATGAAGGAAAAGATAATGAGATGGCTCCATCCATTAGAGAGATAGTTAGTCTCTTCTCTCCATACAAGCCATCTATGGTTATGGTATATCCTAAAGGTAGACCAAATGAGGTAAAAAATTAGTCAAATTCTAATCCCAAAGATGATAAAAAAAAATCCCAAAACCCTCTTTCAAGTGCTCTTTCCATTTAAGGTCAAAAAGGGATTATGTAGAGAAATTAGGGGCCTTGCAAGGGGGTTGGATATTGAACAAGAGTTCCCAACTTTAGTTTGAATAAAATCCCTTATTTCAAGGGAAAACATTAGGCAAATAAATAAGTTACAAAAGGAGAGAATATTAATATTTGTGCGGTCCATATAGCTAGAAAGACCAAAAAAATGGTGTAAACATGATTATTCTATCTATGAAATCTAGAGGGGTCGTTGGTTCCCTAAATAAAAAATCCCTAGAAAGAAGGTTTCATAGTGTTCAAGACATATGTCATTCTACTTCATGAAATGATACGAGATGGGCCAAAAGTATTGGATACCTTGTCATCTATTTTGAAAGATTTGAACTTTTACTTGGTGGATGCTTAGGGTTTGTGAAGGGGTTTGGTTTCTAGGTGGAATGCTAATTTAAATCCCATATCTATGAATTTCTTACTTGCAGGTATCATGATAGAAGTTAGATATAAGGTATTGGGGAGAGTGTTTACAATTATAAATCTATATAGGTCCTATGGAAGTATAAATCCATTCTAGGATGGCATAAGAGACTTTAGTATTCCAAAAGGTGACAATGTTATCTTTACTGGGGATCTCAAACTGACCTTCAATCAAAGGGAGATCTAGGGAGAAGTGGCATGGTTTTTAGGATATTTAGACACTTAGGAGTTAGTTAAGATATAATTGGTCTAATGTGTCGTTAGGTAAAAGATGTATTTATTAGTGTGTTTCTTTAGTATGCATTAGTATGGATTTGTATTTAGGAAATTCAATGGTCACGATATTTTCCCGACATAGAGTGATCTGATGGTTCATATTCTCCTCGATCTTAATGACTACATCGATTCATGGTTGAACACCTTATTGGTCCATGATCTCTATTTAAAGAGCATGGAGGGTCATTTTCTGATGATCGATTGTGCGAAAATCTCTCTGTAATTTTTTTTCTTTTCCATTAATAAATTGCTCCAAGTGGCCACATTGGTTGCAACCGTGGATATTTCCCATAGGGGTTTTACCATGTCAAAATATCGGTGTGTTGATATTTTATTTGTTCATGTGATTGGTTACTGAAGGTTTTCGTCCTCTGTTGGAATACTTATGTTTTCAAACATGGTATCAAGTCTTTTTTGAAGACCCACTCTCGTTTTAGATCGAGATCATGAAGAAGAGTTTCCTCATCTCTATTTTATGTCATTTCCACACATTTTTGGGCTAAGAGAATTGTTCCATTACGTCTGGAGCACTCGTTTCAGTTAGAAATTCTTTTTTTTTCACTCAAAAAGGTTTATGATTTCCCATGATACGACCATTTCAGTGATATTCGGAGGTATAAAGCCTGAATATGCCATTTTTTAATTTTTTGCAGAGTATTATTTTGGTTTTATATTGTTTGTTTTCAGGTTTCTACTCTTTTATATATGGATATGCTCTTTTCCTCACGCCTTGTGCGATCTCGAAAAATAAGAAACAGATAGGAAAAGATGCATTTTATGGGTAAGCCAATTGAGATCTAAGCCTCATTGTCATCGAGAAGTGAAATTGTTTTCTTGTGTGAAAATATTTTTTTATGAACAAGCTCTCCAAGACTGTCTTCCACAACAACAACAATAACAACACCCCCAATCCTCATTCTAAACAATACAATATGTTTTGCTAGCTGAATTGGTTAAAAGTTGCCTTATTAAGTAAGAAGTCTTGAGTTCAAGTGTCTTTTTTGTTACCTTTTTAAAAAAAGTTCATGCATGCATTGTAAGTGAATCACTATAACTAGCTTTAATATTTTATTTTAAATTATTTATTTTTCATGTAACTTTATTTTATAAAGTAACTTCATTGTAAAAGTGATCTTGGCTTCTTTTTATAAAAGTGGGCCACTTCATAAAGAAACTTATTTATAAAAGTGAGGTTATTTGGAGGGGTATCACCACATGGAACAACTTCTACTTGCCACATGGATCTTTGGTTACTATTTATTCATTTTTATTAAAAGTCCATAACTTTCACATTCGAAGTCCGTTTTCAGTGTCATTTTTTTATAACCGCCTAATTTTCCAAGATATTTCCATCGAAGTCATCAGTTCCATTTTTTAAATCCATATTGTCTTTTTCTTATCGGATCACCTTGGGAAATGAAAAATAACCCATTGATGATGAAAATGAATTCAAATGGGATAGTTGGAATGATGAAGAACATGAACTAATCAGAATGTCCATCTATCCTAATTTAAGGTTCCAGCTTCAAGAAATTGATGACCCCAATGAAGCTTGAGAAAATATTGAATATGTGTTTGGTAAACAAAATATCATTCGAGCACATCAGTTAGAAAATCAGATATTGACTTTAAGTCCAAATGATATTTCTTACATTGAAGACTATTTATCTATATTTAAAACACTTGGAATTTTAGGTGAAGAGTATAACATAAAGATGGAGGAAGAACGTTGCATCTATATTATTTTTTCCAAGCTAGGTCATGCATATTTCGTGTTAGTATCTACCTTCTATTCCATGAGAGAGGATATAAGGAAATCTTATCAAAAACCCACTCTTGAGTCCTTTTGTGATGCTTTGATTAGAGAGCAAGATAAACTTGTACAACTTGGAGTGATCAGCACTGCAGGTACCTTCACAAATTCCTTAGTATCCCAACAGAAAGATAAACCTAAGAATCCCAAGAAGAAACATACTTGCCAATAAAATAAGCAAAACAAGGATCCCAAACCCACTCAGACAACTTCGGGTCCTAATGGTGACAAAGGAGAAAAATCCAGAAAGGAGAAGACTGGCAGACATTGCAACTTTTGTGGGAAACATGGTCATGATGAATCCAAATGTTTCAAGAAGATGGAAACTTTAGAAGCAACAATGAAGAAACACAACATCTTTATTGATTCTACTTCTTCTTCTTCTTCTCATGGACATGCAATTTATGTTTCTGGTTTCTCCTTCAATGCAACTTCTACTTCTTCTTCTCATGAGTGGCTTATTGATTCTGGAGCATCTTATCATATGGATAGAAGGATAAAGCCATATTTTATGCTCTAAATGAATGTAAGACCAAAAAAATATTTGTTGGTGATGTTAGATATCTTAGTGTTGTAGGATATGGAACAATTTAGGTAGATAATGGTCATTTCAATGATGTATTATGTGTTCCAAGTATTTCCTGTAACCTTCTATCAGTATAAAAAATCACTCTTTCAGGTGAAGGTAAAAATGTAGAGTTTTTTCCTCACCAAGTTGTAATCAAGGATCTAAAAGATCCTAAGCATGTTCTTGCAACTGGAATTGTTGATGATATTACCAGGTTGTACAAGTTTGACAACTTTGGGTCATCATATTTTCCATCAATTTTTGTTTCTCATAGTGATGAATTGAACAAACTTTGACATGATTAGTATGGTCATCTAAATTATCGCTCATTGCAACAACTATGTAATCAATAGATGATGACTGGTCTTCCTCTTGTTTCATGCATAGATGGTGTTTGTGTCGATCGTGTTCTCGACAAACATCATTGGGATAGTTTTGAAAAATTTTCATCTTGGCACACCTCAAGATCTTTGCATCTTGTTCATGGTGACTTATGTGGTCCACTTTCTTCTCCTTCTTTTTCTAGGTGCAAGTATTTCTTAAATTTCATTGATGAATTTTCTAGAAATACTTAGGTTTACTTCTTAAAACTTAAGAGAAAAGTTTTTGACAAGTTTATAGCCTACAAGGCCCGTGTAGAAACGTAATTTGGACATCAAATTAAAAGGTTAATAGAAGATAATGGAGGTTAATATGTGAACAATAATTTTATAAGTTATTGCACTACACAGGGCATCCAAATGCAACACACTGTTCCATATATACCACCGAAAAATGGTGTTGTTGAGAGAAAGAATTGCACATTAAAAGAAATGGCTAATTGTATGATCCAATATAATAGACTAAGTCTAAAGTATTGGGCGCCATCAAAAGTGAAAATTACATAGTATATCACACTCCCACAAAGGCTCTTAAAAATATAACACCGGAAGAGGCATGGACTAAAATTAAACCATATGTAAGTCACTTCCGTGTATTTGGAAATATAACATGGGCTCACATTCTTGATGAGAAAAGGAAAGAAATACAACCTAAAAGTGAGAAGTGTATATTTGTTGGTTATTCTAAAGATGTCAAAGGTTACAGACTTCTTCAACCACGTTTTAATGAAATTATTATTAGAAGATATGTTAAATTTGATGAAAATATCTTGGCCTGCGAGCCTAATTCGATGATTGTTCCTTCTTCAACCTACGATCCATCTTCGGTGTTTTTTCCTTCTTCTGTTCCTATTTTGGTTTCTTCTTCAGATGATGATAGTGAGGATGAAAATCCACCTCTTTCTGCTCACCTTCCTCCATATGAATCCATTGAACTTGAACTAGCACCAACACCACCACTTCTTAGATGGGTTTGTTCAACACGAGAAGTGGTTGGTGATATTGTTAGTGATCCTTTAGATCAATATCGAACTCGTTCACAGTTCCAACGAGCCTCTTCTCTTTTGGCTCAATTTTCAGAGACTCGTGATCTAGAGACATTTGCAGAAGATTCAAGTCATCTAGATTGGGATACAACAATGAATGAAGAGTATCGTTCTTTAATGGAAAACAATACTTGGGATCTTGTACCTCTTCCAAAAGTAAGAAAACTTTCATATGTAAATGTTTCTACAGAACTAAGTATGCATCAGATGGAAGTGTTGAAAGGCACAAGTCTATGTTAGTTGCCAAAGGATTTTCCCAATTTGAAGGAAGTGACTATATTGAAACATTTTCCCCTATAGAAAAAATTAATTCCATCCACCTTGTTCCTTCCCTTTCTACCTCACATAAATGGGAGGTCCATCAGATGGATGTTAAATCTGCCTTCTTGCATGGGGATTTGCAAGAATAAATCTACATGGAGAAACCTCCTGGCTATGTTTAGAACGACTCTAGCTTTGTTTTTTTCCTTAAGAAATCTCTTTATGGTCTTAAGAAATCTCCCCATTCTTGGTATGCCAAAATGGACAAATTTCTTATTGACACCATATTTTCTAGATTCCATTATGATCCTAATGTCTATACCAAGAAAGTAGGAAGCCATCTCATAATCCTTTTCCTTTATGTTGATGATTGTATCCTTACTAGTCGTGACTCAAGACTTTTAAAACATGTGAAAACCAACCTTAAGAAGAAATTTGAAATGACAAACGTAGGATTTTTGCACTATTTCCTTGGCCTCCAAGTTTTGAAAACCAATGAAGGAATTTTTATTTCCCAGTCTAAGTATGCTTATGAACTTCTTCATTGCTTTCTCATGGAATATTGTAAGCCAACCCCTTCTCCCTTCCAGTTTGGATTCAATCTTGTTGCCACTTGTACTTCTCCAAAAATTGATTCCACCTTGTATCGATAGTTAGTTGGTAGACTCTTATACTTGACTCTACCCATCCTGATCTTTCCTTTGTTGTTGGTCTTGTTTCTCGGTATATGAAAACACCCCATGAAAACCATTGGAAAGAAGCTAAAATGATACTTATGTATGTATGGGGTACAAATCAGTTAAAAATACATTACAATTCAGGGGGGACTCCTTTATTGGTCGGTTTCACTGATTCAGATTGGGATGGAAAACCTTATGATCAAAAGTCTACTACAAGTTATGTTTCCAGCCTTGGTTTAGAACCTGTCACTTGGGCCTGTAAGAAACAACAGGTTATTGCACTTTCTTCAGAAGGAGAGTATCAAGCAACAGTAAATGAAAGTTAGGAAGCCTTGAGGCTTTGATATATCCTTTCAAAGTTTAGAATCCAGCAACAACATCCAATCATCCTTTGGTGAAACAATCAGAGTGTCATCAAGCTCACCAAAGACCCAGTTCAACATCAATGCAACAAATACATCAAGCTCCACATGCACTTCATCATAAAGATCATTCATGATCATTTTATTGAAGTTCCCTTTTTCCCTACAAAAGATCAAGTTGCAGACATGTTCACAAAGTCTCTTACAGAAGTGAATTTTTCCAAACTTCGTTCTATGTTAGGAGTTTATGAAGTTGTCATTAAGGGGGGATAGGCTCTAATGCCTCATTCCTTCTCCTATTGTGTCACTATTGTAAATCCTTCAATCCTATCCCAAGTTGTTTTTAAGGGGAGATGTTAGGATATTTAGACACTTAGGAGTTAGTTAATATCTACTTGGTCTAATGTGTCGCTAGGTAAAAGTGTGTTAGTGTGCTTATTTAGTATTCATTAGTATGCATTTGTAATTAGTAAATCTGATGGTCAGGATATGTTCTCGACATAGAGTGATCTGATAGTTCATATTCTCCTTCATATTAATGGATACATTGATCTGCGGCTTAACACCTGATTGGTCCATGATCTCTATTTAAAGAGCATGGAGGGTGATTTTTCAATGATCAATTGTGAGAAACTCTCTTGTAAAATATCTCTGTAATTGTTTTCTTTTTCATTAATAAATTGCTTTAAGTAGTCGTGTTGGCTGGGGCAGTGGATGTTTCCCCTTAGGGGTTTTACCACGTCAAAATATTGGTGTGTTGATATTTGATATGGTTGTGTGAGTAGTTACTGAATGTGTCCATCCTCTATTGGAATACATGTGTTTTCAAACAATGGTGAGACAATCTTTCACACTTTTTCTCATACATTTTTTAAGAACAAAAACTTACTGATATGAAACAAATCAAAATTGTTCCAATTTGGATAAATGTAAGAAGATGCAGGGAGGCTATATCCAAGAGGCTAGAAATGTTTCCTTTTATTGATCATTTAATAGGAGATAGTGCCAAGATTAAATCTTGGGTTGATTATGGAGGCTCTTTATACCACCTACCTATTTGTTTTTCTATTTGAGCCCATAGGATGGTAACTCATATCTCCCTTTAAATTCAACCACTCATGGTTGTATGAGGAGGAATTTAGATCCCTCGTAATAAGGGCATACAATCCTTTTTATTGAAACTTTGATTATTCAACTGTGAAGAAATTTCCTAATAATTTACATAATGTGAAAGAAGTAGCAGGAGAGTGGGAAAGGAACCATGCTTTGAAAAATAAAAAAGGTCGGAAAGAGGTGAAGAAGGTGTAAAATATGTGTTTGAAAATAATGAGGTAGGATCTTTATTCAAGGAAGGATTCCAATCCTTAAAGGAAATTGAAGGGAAAAGGAAGGATTAAAAGAAAAACCATCTAGTTGGTTGAAGGAAACAATAATAACAAGATTTTCTTCACACTTGCAAATGACAAAAGAAATACAAATTCCTTTTTGAAAATAAGCAAGCTAGATTGAAATCCATTTACTTATTTTATTCCCAAAGGACAATATCACTCATCCTTTGAATAATTCAAACCTATTTCATTGTGTACTCGTCTTTATAATCTTATTTCAAAAATTATTTCTAATAGAATTAATGCAATTCAGATTCCTCTTAAATAGGAAAATATCTGATGTTGTGGGAACAACTCAAGAAGGCATGCATACAATCAAGACAAAAAAAATTCAATAGTTGTAATGAAAATTGATCTTACAAAAGCATATGATAAA
>JASDQU010310368.1:51762-64524 GCA_032191745.1 Picea mariana
TCTTTATAATCTTATTTCAAAAATTATTTCTAATAGAATTAATGCAATTCAGATTCCTCTTAAATAGGAAAATATCTGATGTTGTGGGAACAACTCAAGAAGGCATGCATACAATCAAGACAAAAAAAATTCAATAGTTGTAATGAAAATTGATCTTACAAAAGCATATGATAAAGTGAACTAGTTATATGCTAGGTTGATATTTCTTTAGTTGGGTATGCATTTTCAAACTATATGTTAGATAATGGGATTCTTTTCATTAGTATCCTATGTTGTTTTTATAAATAGATTGATGTCGTCTTTTTTAATGCCTCATAGGGAATACATCAATGATGTTCCTGATCTTGTTTCCTATTTATTTTAGTTATTGAAGGGATAAGTATGTTAATAAAGGATGCAAGAAGGAGAGGGTTAATGAAAGGGATATTTTTTTTTGAGTCGATGGATCTCACATCTACATTTTGTAGATGATATTATGATATTTGGTTAAGTCTCCATTAGGGAATTGAGAAATAAAAAGGAGATTATGGAAATATATTACCTAGATATAAGTATTGAAGCTCAATTTGGTGAAGTTTTCAATGTTTTTAAATGGGTTGGATGAGGAGGAAACAATACTCATAGAAATTTGCAAGAAATAAATAAAGAAGAGAAGATTAAGTATTGAAGTACATAAGAATTACTAGATTATCATTAACCCACAATGTGAGTAATAGATAAGAAATTCAAATCCTAAAAGAGGAAATTCGAATTGCATAATTCATGGTGCATGAGAATCTAGTTAGACTTAAATTAGAGCTAAAAATATCTTGAATTATCCATGCAACATATCAATAATGATTTAACTATCCTAGGATGTTCATTGGTGACTTAGTTAGCCAAAAAATAGGGATGTAATCCGTGAATAGATCATAGAAAATAGAAAATAGCTAAAAATAGTTAAGTGGAGTGCCTTCCTTCCTTGAATATAGAGATAAGGTTCCTAAAATATATCAAGGAATGAAAACATAGAAGACATAATCCAAAAATATTAATTAGGATGCTATAATCAATGAAGAAGGACAAGTTCACCTCCACTGCCTAAAATTAGTAGATTCCCCCTAAAATATAGGTATGGAGTGCTACCATGGATCACTTGGTCAAAATTAGTCAAATTTTGACTAGTATAATTGTGATACCAATATCTAGATGAACCAGGTGAGATATCAAGGATAAGGATATGGGAAATATTATGTAACCCCCCGCCCCGCCCCCCCCTTCTTCTATAAGCCTAATTGGTTGAAAAATAATGCAAAAATTGAGTTATGACCAAAATATGCCATTTTAGGTACTGAAGTACAAGAAACAAAATCCTCATGTAGTTAGGAAATAGGAAAGAGGGGAAAACTCATGGGAACCACCCCCGCTCAAAAGGATGATGATAAGAAGACTAGGAAGTTTACTTTGAATTCTCCACCACTCCCAAGTTTCCCTACAAGTATCTGAATTGTTTCTCTATGAAGGACTTAGTGAATATGTCTACAACCTGATTCACTAATGGATAATCCTAGATATATATGTGTGCTTGATCCATATATATATCATTCTCAAGGTATCCATGAATAAAGGAAAAATCTATGTAGTGAACCTCCCAACATATGACTACTATAATGGCTAAAACTAGCCTAATTGAGTCCATATTTGCAGCTTGTGCAAAGGTCTCTATGTAGTCAATCCCATGAACCTATGAGAAGACCTTGTCTATAAGATGATATTTTTAATTTCTAACAAGTATTTCTACTACCCTCTTGGTTTTATATACATGTCTACACTAAACAATCTTCCTATCAAGAGGAAGTGGGACCAACTCCCAAGTTTGATTTTGGATGAGGGAATCATATTCCTCATCCATCGCAGCCTCCCAATAGGGTTTTCCCATAAAATTTGGATAATATTGAGGATACGATGTGGAGACCATATATCAATGAATGGGAAAAATGAATTAGTAAAAAATACGTCATATGGAGCATCTTGAAACTGAGATCTAGTCATCCCTTTATCCACTAGATCACCCACTAAATCTCTTACTTCTTGTAGATTCTTTTGTGCCAAAATGGGTCCCAGTGATAGATATGGAATGAATTTATCAAATAATTCACTTTCATCCCCATCATCATATGATATATGATGTGAATCTGAAGTATTATATGAATCTAAAAGGACTACATCAAAAATATAAATGGTGGATCTGCAATGGGTTCCTATTGAAGTGCATGTATGGGACCTTCTTCAAATTTAACACTTCTCACAATGAAAATTTCTCTATTAAGAGGGTTCAACCAACTAACTTCATTAACATGAATATAAATTAAAGTAAGAGAGGACTTGTTAATGAAATGGGAAAAAAAATACAACCTGGACTTGTGATATGTTGCCCCAACAACAACCTGTGACCTGTCAGAAATATCTAAAATCACTATTGAATCTAGATTGAATACCACTTTATATCCAAATCTTAAATTTGTGATATGATATATGGAAAAAAATTGTGAACAATTATGTTACATGCAACACATTTTGAAAATATCCATGCTCTAAATCAATTACACTTTTCCCACATACTTGACGGGTGTACCATCTCCCATTAAAATTGGAGGACTGATGCATGGCTCCAAGGAACTAAAATAATCATTTGAGGAAACCATATAGTCCAAGGATCCTAAATAAAGAATCCATGTGTTTGACAATGCGTGAAAAACAACCAAAGCATGAGCATTTTGTCCTTTTTCTTGATCATTAGAGGGATTTTTTTGTTGATGTTTTTGGTAGCAGCGGGAGGTATTCCCACCTGGGCAAATTTTCTTAGAGAAGAAGAAGACTCTGAGAATTCAAAGGAACACCATTGAATAGTTGAAGAACACCTCGGAAGAGAAGTCATCCCACATAAAAAATAATAAAGTGGACATATACTTTCCAGGAAGAGAAGTCAGCCCACGGGAAAATAATAAAGTGGAAATATAATTTCTAGGAAGAGAAGTCGGCCCACAAAAATAATAAATTAAATTTGAAGACCCAGAATAATAATTCATCCCCAAATAGGCACCCACGTTAGTATAAATACAGGACTAGATCATTTCATTTGTACAACTAGACAACTCTCCTTCTGCAATGTGCACTGGGAAGCTAGCAATTGTAGTTGTGGCAATTTTGTTATTTATAGGTTATGGTTCGCTTGGAGAGTGTGTCCCACTTGGGGAAGGATATTATTGGTGGCTCTTGGTGGCTCTCATGTGTGCTACATCTGGAAGAGTTTCACTAAGGTTGTGTAGTGTTTCCTAGTTGCTTCATTCCAGTTGTCCGTAGCATTTGTAGTTGCAGTAACAACTGCAGTAGTAGTTGCAGTTGCAGTAGAAGTTGTAGTTGTAGTTGAATTAGTAGTTGCAGTTGCAGTTGAAATTACCAGTTATCAATTGTTCCAATTTTGTGGTGCATTATCTTGCTCTTATGATGTGCCTATCTTGTGTCAGTTTTGTGGTGACTCAGTTGTCTACCCTCGCTAGGGTTTGACAAGAATAAGAGATAAGTATTTGTTAGTAGAGTTTATTCATTGTTGGTTTTCTCTTGTGAATAGAGCTTGTTCATGGTTGTATTGGAATATTAAAAATATTCTCTCTAAGAAAAGACTTTTGGGTTTTTTTCCCCGAGTTTGGGGTTTTCCCAGGATAAATCTTTATGTCTTCTTGTGCTTGTCTATATGCTACTTATATGTTTCATTATATGGTTATTGAATGTTAATAGAATATAAAAATTCTATGGTAAATATAATGTTAACAAAACTAATGAAAATCTAACATTTTTAACTTCCTTCTTCCTATCATTCTTAAATACTTTTCCACCTAGATTGTTCTCCTAAAGGATATGAGTCATTTGATCAATTGTTTTATTCATGCATGCATGTTCGACATGAAATAATATATTTCAATAACCACATTTAAATTCATCCTTATTTTATCCCCCCCCTTTAGGATTGGATGTCTCCTCAACATATTTATGAAAATTGTCCTTTCTAGGATCTAGGTCTTTCTCGCCTTTGACTCTTTGTTTGAATTTTCTGCTAGAATTATCATTTACTACAAGTGAATTCACCTTTTATGACTTGAGGGAACCCATTTTAATTTTTTTTATCTTTCTCACATGTGAGAGAATAAAAAAATTCACCCATGGGAGGCATCTTATAGGAAGCTCCCATTGCTAGTTTTGTAGCATGAAAAGTAGAGACAAACAATTAGTATTTAGGACCCAGATTTGATAGAATGGAAAGAATGAGATGAGATTCTTTCTTATCTATATGAAAAAGCTTGATATTAGTCAACAATTATTTGAATTGTGTGAAGAAGTCCTTAATAGTGTCGAAGTTACTCGAGCTCAAAGAAATGAGCTCATTCTCCAATAGGTGACCTCTAAGAGCATCCTACCTCCTAAAAATTCCTATCAATGTGGTCCAATATTTGTTATTAGTAGTATTAGTTTTGATGTGAAATATAAGATCAGGAGAAATTGAGAGGCACCGCAACCCAAAAGATTCATCCATCATGTTAAACCATTTTGCTTTCTCCATTGTATAATTTGGTTTAGTTTATGTTCCCATTGTAATCATGTACAAACCTTTACTCTGTATGAGAATGACCATCTGTGATTTCCTTTCGAAGTAATTGAATGGAAAAAGGATTATTTGTTGGGGATGATAAATTATAGTTGTTGTGATTGATATTGATGTGGCTTCTTCCTTCAAAAGAGTATGCTAAATCCTAGATTCCGACATGCTCTATTACCATTTAATAATTCATGATCAAGTGCACAGATATCAAAGATATCTAGAAACCTAAAAAATAACAATACTCATAGAAATTTGCAAGAAATAAATAATATAATATAATGTTGACTCTTGAATTACATCAAAATTACTTGATTCTCATTAACCAACAATGTGAGTATATATAAGAAATTCAAATCCTAAAAGAGGAAATTGGAATTTCATATTGCATGGTGCATGTGAACCTAGTTATACTTAACTTAGAAATAAAACTACCTTGAATTAGCCATGAAATCTATCAATAATGATTTAACTACCCCACGATGTCAAGTGGTGATTCAATTACCCAAAAATAGAGACGTCATCCATGAATAGATCATAGAAAATAGAAAATAACTAAAAATAGTTAATTGGAGCACCTTCCTTCCTTGAATCTAGGGATAAGGTTCTATATTATCTCAAGGAACACAAACATAGAAGATAAAATCCTAAAATAGTAATTAGGATCCTAAAATCAAGGAAGAAGGTGAGAAGTGCACCCTCATTGGATAAAATTAGTAGATACCCCCTAAAATAGAGGGTTGGATTGATACCATGGCTCACTTGGTCAAAATTGGTCAAATTTTCACCAATTTAATCGTGAGACCATGATATAGATGACCTAGGTGAGAGATTAAGGCTAAGGAGATGGAAAATATGCTATAATACATGGTTCAATGTGTGTGCTTAGTTTTGATTTTATTTCTTTGTTTATAGTCCAATGCTAATAATATAAGAATATATTAGAGATGGTTCTTTAACTCAATACCAATATTCTCATTAATCAGCTAGAAGACAATTATGGTTACCCTCCTCTTATCAAAATGACACTACTCCTTCAAAGGTAGTACTATCCAATGTAGAGTTGTGCATTCCTTGTTTTAATGTTGAATTGGGTTTACTTGTAATATATAATATTTAAATATTAATCATTAATAGGAAAATTTCTAATTTTATCCTTCATATGGTTATGATCAAATCCAATTCAACCTAGATGCCTTTCAATAAGACACACATGTAATGCTTCTTAGCTAACACATACACAAAATGATAATTAATTAAAACCATTTATGAAATGGCCACTCCTTAAAGAGACGGGAGAGGTATGCCACTTAACAATGAACATGTGAGGGGGAACTATTAATTAAATATACATGTTAAGTAATCTTCATGAGGTAAAGGAATAAGATAAAATAAAAATTCCCAATGCATTTGATCCGATATTGATCTTTAAAGACTTGGTTAATTTTTAAGCATGTGTTCAATTACCATTTAGGAATTAAGAAAAGAAGAATAACTTAGTGAGATAATATTGCAACTATCATAAAGAAATACAGATCAGAATATAAGCATAGAGAACAACAAACCATAACAACAAGGTTGTTAACAGAGTTCAACAAGATTTCCTACATCTCCACGCCTTTGTTTCAGTGGGGGAGGCTTTATTATTTCTCTTAAATTCTTCAAACGTACATCATAAATGTATCAAAATTATTAAAAACTACTTTGGCTATGTTCTTCTCAACCTCAAGAATCCAACACAATTGACGGAACTGAAAAAGGTTGAGCATAGCTCCTAGAATTGGCCTCCAAAGTTCACTTCCTCATTGGCTTCCCTACATAAAAATGGCTTCAAGCTTCACAAACTCATCATCATTCTATAAATATGAACCTCTTGATCTGTCAAAAATCTTTGATTTATATAGTATTTGAGTTGGTGATTCTATCCCAAATTCCTCCCAAGATATGGCCTCGAAAAGGGCTCTAGATCCTCAGTTTTGGGCAAAAATCTATTTATTACAAGATGAAAATCATAAAAAAAATAAAAACTATAGAAAAAAACCCACTTTTGGGCTAAATGTGGTGCACCAGCCCATTTTACTTGGGCTCCTGGTCACATGGATGCGCCATGTGTCTGAGATCTGGTTTAAACGCCTATGTCTGCGCCCCTTTTTCCTGGCTATCTGGTCGTGTGCAACCATGTGGCTCAGCCTTAACTCTCCATGTGCCCAAAACTTGGTGTTGACCCCTGGTCCTTATCCCTAGTCACGTGGGGTACCATGTGGCCTCGCATTGGACCCCTCCGACCGGGGCTTATCCCTAAAACCCCACCAACAACAAGTTAAAAAACAATCCGACCATATGGTTGAACAAGTGGCAACGTGGCCCGGATGGTGTGCCCTCTTTCCCAAAGACTTTGTTGATCTGGAGGTTATGGGTTCGAAACCCTCGGAGGCGAAACATATTTTTTTACCAAGCCAATATTGGAAAATTTTGGGGTGCCACGTGGTGCCCTGTGATTGGGCCATGTGTCTCCTTTTGGTTGGCCCATATGGTCTAGTCACCACACAGTCAGCAACCCAGTCAGCATGCATACTAAGTGGTCGTGTCACCTACCACATCACTATCGTACATCCACATGTCATGCCACGTCAACATCTATAATGCCAAGTCACCTTCCCAGTTAGCTGCCACATCAGCATCTGTACTACCTAGTCACCCTGCTATATCAGCATCTGTACAACCATATGTCGTTTGTATTGCAATGTGTCAGCCTGGGGCCACACCATCATTTTGTACAACCACGTGTCGTGTTTGTACATTGCCACATGTCAGTTTTTTATTGGTCCACATAAAATGACAAAAAAAAGTGACACATGTCACCTCCTTATGCTGCCACGTATCCCTGCTAACATCATGCTGACATCACCTATCGTACTTCTGACATCAGCAGTATGACCTGTTGACTTTGACCAGTTGACTTTTTTGCATGTTTGGGAAATCGATTAGAATGTGATATCTTTCGCATACGGTGTCCATTTTCAGAAAAAATTATATGGCCGTAATCGACCTGATGAGCCTGACGCAATGGTACTATTTTCGTCTGATTCTGATAAATTTTGGTTTTAGGCCTTCCTGGATCCATTTTGGATCATGCCTCCCCACTAAGACCTTTTAGTCCTCCAAAAGGGTATTAACCAGTCATCAAGTGTGGGATAGGCCACCCCTCTTATCCTTTGTCTTTAAAATCTATCATGTGCACCTATCGCATCATAATCAATTGCAAAAAAACCATGACAACTGAAAGCATATTGTTAGCCGCTTGAACTTGTTCACATCTTACTAAAGCCACTACTATCCATGTTGAAAACATTAGCAATGATGACATGAGAAATATGACTGCAAATGAACTAATAAGTTTGATGTGTTTGCACGACATTAGCTTATCTTGAAGCAAAGTATGATTGAATTTCCATTCGACAACCATCTCATGTTCATGCTTAAGATCAACTGCTTTATTTGGAACAATTATAGGTGTGTTGCTTGCATAAGTTGCCTTCTTTAATTGTTCCATTGTTTGAAGAGATTGATTTTATTTTATGTGATGAGCATGTACAACATATGCATTGCCTTCTTTAGTTAAGTAATATTGATTATGTTCCCTATAGAAGATTTCTTTGTGATCATACAAATAACGGTTGCCTAAGACCATTCCACATTCATTTAGTGGCACCACACCACACGTTACCTCATCCACAAACTTTGATGAAATTGCAAACTTTAAAGTTTATTTCTTTGTTATGTGCAATTTATGATTGTCTCTTATCCATTTAAATGAGTAAGGTTTATGATGTAGCTTAGTTGTCAATCCCAATTGTTTAACCACTTCCTTTGAAATCAATTTAGATTGAGATCCACTATCTATCAATGTATCGATCTGTGTATGTTTCATTATCACCCTTATGTGAAACAATTTACTTCTAGAATTATAATTATATCTATCACTAATTTTACCTGTCAAACTAACTGTTGCGATTTTAGTCTCATCACCTGAATCATATCCCAAGTCTGTTGGTCATTTTGTTGTTGCAACTTTTTTCCCCCCTTTGCTTTCTTTGAACCATTTTGGTCTCTTCTCTGGGTGCAATGGCCAGTAATGGTCATCGTCATGCCCTTATTTCTTGCAATACTTGCAAGAGAGATTCTCTTCATTCACTGTCACTGAATTTTCTTTCTTTCCATTCCCATTTCTTTTGTATTCTTTCCTTGAAGATGATTCCCCTGATACACCAACTCATGTTTTCCCTGCTTCAGTGTATGTTTCTTGAACATAAAGCTCATCAAGATTAGTAGGTCCAAACATAAATACAGTGTTATGAATATGTGCAGGTAAACCTCCTATATACTTCATAAGAGTTTCTTGTGTATGTAATGGAATATTTAACTTTAATGCCATCTTACTAAATTCATCTGTGTATTCTTGCACCGTTTTTTCTTTTCTTAGTTTAAGAATTTTCCATTCAATTAAATCCTTTTCCTTATAACCCAAAGGATAAAACTTCTTTCTAAGTTAAACAAAAAAATTATTTCCATAATGGAAATACATTACCAACTTTTTGTGTACCATGTTGTCACTTACTTTTCCACCACATGAGTGTTGTGCCTGCAAGACGAAGCGATGCCAACTTGATTTGGGTTGCCTAATCTTTGATTTGTTGCACACTGCAATAAACTTCCATCTCTCTGACCCAGTTATCAAGCCTCTCAGCATTGACTTCACCATCATACATGGGAAATTCGAATTTCACATCCATCTTAAGTAAAGGAATATCATGTTTATGTTTATGGGAATGTTTTTTTGCGGTAGAAGTTTCACTCGTACTTGAAGAAGAAGAAGATGATGGAGATGAAGGAGTTGAAGGAGGAGGTTTAGAAGGATCTTGTCCTTCTTCACTTTTTTCTTTTTTTGAATATTCCTATTGGAAAGGCCTCTTTTGTTCCAAGTAATTCTCATATAAGACCTTTACCATCTCATACATGGCAAATAAAGTATTTTGCAACTCTATCTCGTTCTGAGACATTCCTTCTTTCGATGCCATCTTCTCACTTTGGGAAGTCCTCTTTCTCGATCCAATCTCCAGATCTCCTTCTACAAGCTCGACTTCACCACGACTTAGATTTTCCCTAGTAATCATGAAAACTCAAAAAACCAACTGTCAGCCTTCTCTGATACCACTTGATCCGCAAATTGATCTTTAAAGACTTGGTTAAGTTTTAAGTATGTGTTCAATTACCATTTAGGAATTAAGGAGAGAAGAAAAGATTAATGAGAGAATATTGTAGCCATCATAAAAAAACATAGATATGAATATAAGCATAAAGAACAACAAACCATAACAACAAGGTTGTTAATGGAGTTCGACAAGATTTCCTACGTCTTCGGGCCTTTGTCTCAATGGGGGGGGATTTCTTATTTATCTTCAATGCTTCAAAAGTACATTAGAAATGTATCAAAAGGATTACAAACTAGTTCGGCTGTGTTCTTCTCAACCTCAATAATCCAACACAATTGAAGGAAGTGAAAAAGGTTTAGTGTAGCTCCCGGAATTGGCCTCCAAAGTTCAATTCCTCAATGGCTTCCCTACATAAAAATGGTTTCAAGATTCACAAACTCCTCATCATTCTACAAATCTCAACCTCTTGATCTGTCAAAAATCTCTGATTTATATAGGATTTGAGTTGGTGATCCTATCCCAACTTCCTCCCAATATATGGCCTAAAAAAGGGCTCTAGATCCTCAGTTTTGGGTAAAAATCCCTTTATTATAGGCTGAAAATCATAAAAAAAAATCAAAACTATAGAAAAAAACCCACTTTTGGGCTAAATGTGGCATGCCATCCCCTTTTACCCAGTTTCCTGGTCACATGGAGGTGCCATGTGTCCGAGCTTCTAGGCTAAATGCCTAAGTTCATGCCCCTTTCTCCTAGATCCTTGGTTGTATGCGCCCATGTGGCCTGGCCTTAACTCTCCACGCACCCAAAACTTGATGTTGATCGCTGGTCCTTATCCCTGATTGTGTGGGGTTCCATGTGGCCTCACATTGGCCCCCTCCGACCGAGGCTTATCCCTAAAAGCCCTCCAACTACAAGTTAAAACAAAATATGGCCATATGGTTGAACAAGGGGCAACATAGCCCAGATGGTGTGCCCCCTTTCATGAAGACTTGGCTCGTCTGGAGGTTATGGGCTCGAAACCCTTGGAGGCAGAACAAATATTTTGACCCAACCAATATTGGAAAAACTCGAGGTGCCATGTGGTGCCCTGTGATTGGGCCACGTGTCTCCCTGTGGTTGGCTTGTATGATCTAGCCTCCACATAGTTAACAACCCAGTCAACATGCATAGTCAGCTGCCACGTCCCTATCATACAACCACGTGTTGTGCCACGTCAGTATCCATACTACCAAGTCACCTTCCCAGTCAACTTCCATGCCAACATCCTTATTGTCCAGTCACCCTGCCACATCAACATCTGTACAACCACCTATCGTCCGTACTTCCATGGGTCGGCTTGTCATTGGGCCACATCAGCGTTCCGTACAACCACTTGTCACATCTGTAAAGTTCCACGTGTCAGTTTTTGATTGGTCCACATAAGCCCCTAAAAATGCCAAAAACGAGTGACACGTGCCACCTCCTTGTGTTGTCATGTGTCTCTACTGACATCACCTGTCATGTTGTTGATGTCAGTAGTACGACCTGTTGACTTTGACCAGTTGAATTTTTTTCCTGTCTGGGAATCGATTAGAACACGATATCTTTCGCATACAGTGTCCATTTTCGAAAAAATGATATGGCCAGAATTGACATGACGAGCCAGTTATCTCCTCAAATAACACAGTCAAATTTGTTTATTTTAGGTGATAGGAAGTCATTGAAAAATACATTTCAAAATTTTTCAAGGTTCATTTTTGAGAGCTTTAAGTATGTAATAAAGTTTGAAAAACATTTGATTTGGTTTTCCCTTCAAAAAAGTCAAAAATCAGGTTTTAGTGGCTAAGCGTATTTCCAGAAGGGCTTCTAAGCCACCGAAAGCCTTATATTTCAGTGGCTTAAACGTGAAATTCGGTGCTCTCTTAGCCACCGAAAGTGAAAAAACGTCTGTTTTTACTGTGCTGAGTCATCATTTTCAAATGATTATTCTAAGCAACTAGAGAATATTTTTAAGAAACGATCAAAGGTTTTTGTTTATAACATGTCAGATAACAATAACCTCTCTAATTTTTCCTATAGGTATCATATAATGGGAGAATAGAATTCATCTCTAATCCCTAATTTTCGGATCTCAGAATTTCCCTGTTTGACACATGTTTTTGAAATGCAAATCCTGGGAAAATGAAATCGAATATCAAAAAATTGAGAGAGGTTTTTTCTCACCATAAACCAATATACAAAAGTCTCTTCCAATTTGTACCCAGCTATTTCTATTTGAGATATATAGGTCAATATTAAAGAAACATATTTCTATCTTTTCCCAGACACCAAAAGCACAGAACAGGGCAACAAGCTACTATTTTTGCATAGATCCGAGTTTCCTTGATCCAAATGACACGAGGAAGGTTTATAATGATAGATAATAATAATGGCATCATTATTGGGTTTTTGTTCCAGTTTTAAAGGGTGCCAACAAGAGGAGAAGATCGAGCTTGCTACCTTATTTTGGCAAAAAACTGTCTTTTTTGACCAAAGTGACAAATTCGAATTAGCTATCAGCCTATGTAGATCTACTATAGTTGTTGAAGACTTTGAATGCCAACAAGACTATTGGGATAAGATGTTGACCAAGTAAATAGGATCTTTTCCTATTTTCTTGAATCTGTTTTGAATGTCTATTTTGAGTAAATTTGATTCAGTTTTCCGGGAACTGGAAACTGTTTGTAAAGGCTATAAAGACAAGAACATTTGATGAACAAAAGGGCCCGATTTTGAGTTCTATAATCTACTGTTGTTGTAAAAAGACACTTTCTTTAATATATTAAGCCTGCAAGATTCTTTCATTTGTTATTGTCAGACTCTCCCTCATCTTTGTCTATGCATATGAGTTGAAATCATTCTTTTGTCTATGTTTAATGGTCCCATGGTAACTATCAT
>JASDQU010310368.1:90653-111342 GCA_032191745.1 Picea mariana
TATCCAAATAGCTCGGTGACTCTTTTTTGTTGCTTCAGGGTTGAAATCCTTTGTTCCGGAAAATGCTTGAGGATCTAGTGATCAATTTTAATCTAGAAGCAGTGCCCCAATAGATAAGGACACCAGAGATCCATGGAATGTAGAATATCTAGCATACACTTTTCACAAATTGATTGACCCAAATGTATATCTAAAAGTTGTTTTCCGGTGAAGGACAATGGTTGATCATCTTGCATGAGGAGTTCCCCAATTCCTTTTCTGGAAGCATCACATTCCAAGACAAAAGTCTTGGTGAAGTCGACAAGGGCTAGGACCAGATTCATGCACATAGCGTCTTTCAAGGCCTGGAAGGATTGGTCAGTTGTTGGAGTCCAAGTGAAGGAATTCTTTTTAAGGAGAGTAGTGAGAGGTGATGCAATTTTTCCATAATTCTTAACAAACTTCCAATAATAATTTGTTAAGCCCATAAATCCATGCAAGTTCTTAAGAGTTTTAGTGCGAGGCCAATCCTGCATAGCTTCAATTTTCTTAGGATCCACCCATACACCGTCCTTTCCCACAATATGACTAAGGTACTCCACTTCTAAGGATCCAAAGGAAAATTTAGATTGTTTGAGGAAAAGTTTGTTCTTAGAGAGTAGATGGAGAAACTGATCCACATGGGAGAGATGGGATGTATGAGTTTTACTATAGATGAGAATATCATCAAAAAAAACTAAGACAAAATGACGGAGAAAAGGACGAAAGACATGATTCATGAGACTTTAGAAGGTGCAGGGGGAATTACATAGGCCAAGGGAAATAACCAAGACATCATAGTCACCCTCATGAGTTCCAAATGCAGTCTTGAGAATGTCTTATTCTTTCATACATATCTGGCGGTATCTAGAATGGAGATCAAGTTAAGTAAAGTACTGAGCACCACTCAATTCATCCAAGAGATCATCAATGGAAGGAATGGGAAACTTGTCTTTGATGGTGAGTTTATTGAGGGCACAAAAGTCATGAAACATGCACCAAGTACCTTCTTTCTTGAGTACCATGACCACAGGAGAAGAATAGGGGTTGGTACTAGGGAGGATAACACCCACTTAGAGAAACTCCTGCACAATTTTCTCAATTTCATTATTTTGGTAAAAGGGATGATGATAAGGGAGAACATTGGGAGGAAGCCTACCGGGGACAAGGGGAATCAAATGATCATGAATACCATAGGAAGGGAGAATTCCCTGAGGATTGGAAAAAATAGCTTGGTGTTTGGAGATGATAGATTGGAGGTCAGGATGCACAGAGGGTGTCTCAACTGCTTGAATGGAATGGAGTTGGGA
The DNA here is from genome assembly GCA_032191745.1 of Picea mariana. NCBI lineage: Eukaryota > Viridiplantae > Streptophyta > Pinopsida > Pinales > Pinaceae > Picea > Picea mariana. Next base: position 91,982 of record JASDQU010310368.1, read on the forward strand.
AATAATACATGAATGACCTTTCTTAAGAATCATTTCCATTCGATGGGAACTAATTATCTCAGGATAACCTATTGTGATTCCTTGGAATTGATACTAATGTCCCTCTTGGTGGAATTGCATGGTTAATGCCTTAAAATCCATGAGAATGGGTCCCAAAGTGCATAACCATTCAACACCTAGCATAATGTCACAACCACCAATGTCGATGGAAAACATATGAGATTTTAGGTGGTACTATCCAATTTGAATACACACATTTTCAAAACGCCCACGACATTTCATGGACCCACCATTGGTTATTATGATTTGAAAATTGTTGATACCATGAATATAGCAATTGATTTCCTGGGAAATGTGGTGGTGAATAAAAGTATGGGTTCTTCCATTGTCAACAAGGATGATGACTTTCCTATGCTTAATATATCCAATGAGCTTGAGGGTTTGTGGAGAAGAGAAGCCAATGAGGGTATGCAATGAAATTAGGGGATCAACTTTGGGTGGGTCAGTGGGCTCTTTAGTAGCATCAGGAAGGGGTATCTCTTCAATAGGGGGAAATATATCTTCTTCTTCAACAACATCCCTTGAAATGGCCATAAAATAAATTGTTGCTTACACTTGTGCCTAGGAAAATATTTTTCATCACAATTATAGAAAACACCCTTGAGTTGGTGCTCAACCATTTCAATCCAAGTTAATTTTTGGACCTTGAGGGAAGTGGTATGGGGGGAATATTTGTAGGTCGAGGGAGAGGAACAAAAGGGGGTTTTTTATTATGAGAAAAAACAACTTATTGGGATTCTTTGCCATGTTTAGTATCTTCCAACCGAGTATGAGGGCGATCCATGAGGATGTGGGATCGGATGTCATCCTTTAGGCCACTGATAAATAATTCCCATAAGAATGCATCTTTCATGCCCTCCATTCTGAAGTCAAAATGCTCAAAAGTAGTTATAAAGTCTTCCATTGTGCCTGACTTTTTCAACTTGGTCAAACATCCTAAATAATGTGTGTCAATGTCAAAGTATTCATAAAGATCTACAACAAATTGGGCCCATGCAATATACCCCTAGTGTGCTTTTTTATATCATTTCCACCATTTCCAGCGTTCAGGATCCAGATAGAGAACAACATAATGAAGTTTGTTTAAATCATCGACAATTCCATGCATAGAGAAATAATTCTCCATTTGAGTGACCCAAACCGTGGGGTCAGAGCCATCAAATTTATTGACCTAAAATCGGGTAAGATGGGGATCACGATGAAAGGAGTTGGATTGGAAAATAATAGAATGGGAGGAATAAACACCATCTAAGTGGGACGATTGGTCCGAGGAGGAAGGGCCCTAGGGGTGGTTCAAAAACTGGTTGACAACAGACTCGAGGGTAGAAAATTGTCCCATGAATTTGGCATCCATGGCGTCGAATTTTTGTTGGACTTGGGTCTCTAATTTTTCAATGAGGGAATTGGCGGAAGAAATATCAAAAGTCACTTGCTGGAGGGACTCCTTTGTTTGAGTGATGGAAGCTTGGAGGTCTTGGTTGTGAGTGGTGGCCATTTGGATATGAGGGGTTCTTGTAAGGGAAATGGGTGGGTGGGACCATAGATAATAAGGACTTATAAGTGATAGGTACCACAACGATTAGGTAGAAAAGGAGAATATAATGGGAGAGGTGGAAAATAGGGATGTTAGGAAGGGGTTGGAACCACTGAAAAAAAATCTTGAAAATGAAAGGTACAACTGCGATCAGGGTGAGGAGAGGAATACAATGGGATAGGTCCCGAATAAGGGTGTTGATGGGACCAATATACCTTTTTTTTTTACTCTTGTGGAGTTATACTCCAATCTAAATAATATTGCAGTGGAGAAATGGCCAAATTCTTAACATGAAGAAATGTGTAGGAAATTTTCAACCCGAATGTAGGAGGCAAGGTTGCACGACAATAAATATTGTATGTTCCTTTTCTGCTTTGTTTTCATCCCAAGGGTTAGGGTTTTTAGGGTTTCTACATACAAGGGTTTTCCCTGTGTTATATCTCTTTGATATACATGCAGAGTCGAACAATAGTACTTGGCCCAATATCTCAGGGAAACAACTAAGGAGGCTAGGCCATACCCATAGCCATACTACTCGATTACCCAGGTACTATAGAGTATCTTCCTGAGTGTTGTTCTCGATGGAATTATAGAAGTTAGGCGAATGATCAATTTATCTATGGAGGGATTTAGGCTATCTAGAAAGATCCATATGCAAGTGTTTTCTGATGTGCTACCACTCAAAGCGATACCAACATGGGTTATGAGGGTGGACAACAATGTGTGCTTAATTGCCACTTGTATTTCCTGCATGTATGCTTCCCTGACCAAGGATTTATGCGTTGAACGATAGATCTATGTATCTTTAAGACGTCAGAATATGTCTCTACCTTGAAAAAAAAAAACACAATTTTTTGCGAAGTAAAGTGCTTTGATACCACTTGTAAGGTACCAGATCTATTATAGTAGTAGATAAACAAAAATATTGTAGAAAATAACAACAGAACACCACAGTATATGAAACCAGAACACCAAAATAACACCTTTATTGATAGGAAACAATGTTCACTTGCCTCTTCGAGGGGGAAACCTCTAGCAGAGTAGTTCTCTATTACAATAATTCTCAAGAAAAAACTTCTAATGCCTCCTACTCTTATTTATGATAAATATATCTTCTAAAGAACCTTCTAGCAGAAGATATTTCTAGAAGCAGAATCTTCTATTAGGTCTTCTTACCTTGAATTGTTCTCATTTATTAAATAGGCCTTATAAACTAATGAAAAATATATTATTCTACATACATGAGGGGTTAGGGAGGTTAGGTCCCTAACACTATCGAAGAGCACCATGAAGTAGGGAAACCTTACAATGAATTGCAAATGCTAGAACCATGACCAATACCACCCTAGTAAGATCACCTTCTATAGACAATTCTTTATATCATATTGGTGACTTAAAAAATAATACCAGAGGCATTGGTTAAAATTACCGAAGGTAGATGGGATATGATGGACAAGGGATAGGTTAGAGAAGTCAATGAATACTAATCCCTATTGTAGCTAAATAGAGGGCCAAGCATGAATACATGATATTTGATGGTACAATGTAAAGTACCATGACCCTGAAGGCAACTTTTGTGAAGGAGAAAGACATGTCAAATTTGTCCTACTCATTAGGAGGAGAAACAACAGTAAATGAATGTGACATCCCACTACCACATTAACCATGTCCTGTCATATTGAATAAGGAAATAATGAAGAGAGTTCACGGAATCAACCTACAATTACACTGAGAAGAAGTAGCAAGTCAATCGATCATGGAAAGTAGAAAAACGAGAATACCAAGAGGACTGTATTAATTAAGAAACCTTTTGTTTTTCACTGCTACAAGAGGAAATTCCATAGTAATATGAATTGTTGATACTCAAAGGCATGTTCATTATTTGGAAAGAAAGGACATCATGAGGTAGCCCTACCGAGAGAAGAAAGCCACATGCATAAATCTAGATTTCTTTCATGGGGTGAATGCCAATAAGATTTTTCCAATCCAATAATGAAGTTGGAGGCACATTGAGAAGAGGAGTATGCAGGAAGTCCTTGTAGCAACAACATGATCTTTTTCCAATATTGCAAGTTTAGTGTACATTTGGAAGCAAAGTTTTGGTGACTTCATTAAGAGTGTCACCTAAAAATCCGCACAACCAAGAGAAGAGTGGGCAGAGTGAAGAGTACAAGATGTGAGGAGTTACCTATATCTCCAATTCAAGGAGAGGAATTTTTCCAAGGAGATATATCAACATAAGAGGTCTGCATCACCATATAATAGGACAACGAGTGGATGTCAACTACCAAGGAAACCCCATTCCATTTTCTACCTGCAATATTCCAAAAGAAGTTATCCTTCCTAAGGATAGGCCAAAGAATAATGGGGGGTCAATGAACTTGGAGGGAGGAGTTATTAAGAAATCCATGGTGTGCTTGCAAGAATGTGTAGGCACCAGAGAGTTGTTTCCATGTTGGGAAGCAACAGATTAAAGTTGAAGAAGAAATCCACACTTCCTCTTCAAGAGTTTTTATGTGATGGAAGCATGTTAGGGTCACACTGAACAAGAATACCAATATTATACTTGGCTTCATGACTACCAATATGGATAGTCTCCAAGGTAGAGAGGGATATGTGAATGGATGTTGATTCCAAATTTCAAGTCTAGAGAATTCTTAAAGTTGATATTTAGTGAGAATAATTCTTCATAGTAGGGACAAGCATGCCAAAACTAGAACCACAGCCATATCCAAAGACCAAATATAGTAGCCAGATCCATGAGCCAAATCTAGAACCAGAGTTAGAGTTGTAGACAAGAGCCAATGTTAGTGCCACATTCCATAGAAGCAAACAAAAGTACGTTAATACATATTGGTTTCTTTAAGATTTGGGAGACCAAAAATACTCTCAATGGAGAGGAATTATCTGAATTGATGAATGGTCATAAGAATCAGTACCTACAAGATTAAAGAAACAATTTATGAAGGTTATGAAAACATTTTAAAACCAAGTAAATTAAATGTAAATGAGATAAAAGTGAGAGGGAAGTAAAAAAATAATTAATTGAAAAGAAAATGAATATGAGAGAAGGTTGAGGAGTCAGAAGTGAAGGGTTTGGGCTATTGGCCTCCCCACTACCCCCCATATATCCCTATTTCATCTTTCACTCTCATTCTTAATTGGTATTTTTGGGCCAAGGAGGAAGAGGTAGAGAAATCCATTACAACATTGTACCAAAGATTGCGAGGATGAAAATAAATTGATCCACATTCAAATCTAGTTTTCTCATTTAGGTTCTAGGGTGAACATCATTTCCATTTGTGTATTTTTAATGGTTTATAAATTTATTTGTGTTAGATAAGAACAATATGTGTGAATTCATTGTGTTATGCATAATTTCACTGTTTGCTTCACTCTTGAGATAATGTATGGATTTCCATGGGTTTCAATGGATTCTCTGTAGATTGATAATAGTTATTGTGTAGTTACTGATATGAGGAATTAGTGTTTCTATAATGTGAAGGATTTCTTCACACTAAAATGGTTGAATGAAAAATATACATCCAAACAACTCTTTATCCTCCACTGTCAAGTGACTTCGGAGATGGAAAATTGATGGGTCTCATTCCATAGATATCGAAAATAATGTGGAGTCACTAAATTGGTATTTGAAGATATTTTGGGAGATTTATCTCTCTTCTAGTATTTCCCTCTCACTCCCTGAGTCAAATTTTACTTTCCTAGGAAATTTCATATTAGTTGGGTAAAATTTACCTTGCCTGGGTAAAATTAGTATCGTCCTGGGTCAACTTAGCTTGTCTACAGTTTAATTTCACTTACCTGGGTGTGTTCCTATTCTACAAAACTATATTATCCCTCTCTCTAATTCAAACACATTTGTGTGGTCAATTTATCGTTGTCTTAGCAGAAGCAATACATCCCTAAGTCCATTCTTAGTGGCTACGGGGAATTGAACCTCCCTGAATTTATTACTCTTGCCCACAAGGCCATAGGTCTATCTTATTTTTTGGATTCATCTACTTTGATGATCTATTCAGTCCCTCGCTATCTTATTCAATTTCTCGACATCTTATTTAGTTGTTGGGAATATTATTTAGTTCCTAGGAATTTTATTAAGTTTCTAGGTGTTTTAATTAATTGTTGGTCAATTTGAGCTCTTACATGGATTCATTAACTCATGGTTGAGTCAACTTAATCGATTTCTAGCCAAGAAATGCAAAAATGACATAGAAACATGTTGTGAGATTTTTTTGTGGAGAAAAAAGAAACGAAAAGTTTTATACCTTATCCTTGGTGTGTGCCCTACTAAATATGACACTCAATCTATATTATACATACATGTGCATACTAGTGCTTAGGTGTGTGTCAAGTTAAATAGAAATGTAGAGAGTTTTTCTTGAGGAAAGTTAACATATAAACAATATGGTGTGTATTCCATAATTCAAAGAGAGGCACCATATGAATTCTAGATTCATGTTGACAGGTGTATCATCGAGTTGTTGAAGAGTTGCATTGCATTTATTGGTGTGTATAAGTTGTATGTGGTACTCACATATTTGAAAACCATAACACAACCTGTGGAGAAATTTGTTTGTCATCGCAATCCCAACAAGTTGTTGGATGTGTGTAGGTTACACCCAAGAATAGGTCTTGCAACCAACAAGAGTAGATATACTTGAATATGGTAGAGGAAATAGGCATAATAGAATTTTTTAGAACAAATATGTCTGTACAGTACTAAGATAATATAGAACAAGACTTTAATTCCACAAAGGATCCATGTTGGTAAAGTGAGTGGGCTATAATTCCCTCATTTATAGATCAACATTTCTAGATTGTGATGAACCATACTTATTTTCCTTTGAAATTCCTACACACCATTGTGGAAGAATCACTATGATTTATATGCAATCATCATTAGTCATTTTCACATTTGACATTCTATAAACCTAAAAATATTTTCTCAAATCAAATATACTCTAAGCCTCATCCATACTGATAGTTTTCTTGTCCAATCAATCCCATATACTCTCTTCTATTAATATTTTGAAGCAACTAGGAATGCATTTCTAGATTGTGATCAACCAAAACTATTTTCCTCTGAAACGCCTTTCCAATGACTATGCCCATTATTTATTCTGAGTTTGGAGTAAAATGTTATGTCTCTACCATTTCAACAAAATTTTCTACACTGTATCCTAGTGCAATCAAGGTCTAAGAGATACTTCTTTGACTTGTAGAAGAAAATCCAATGAGAACAAGGAATTTTTTGTATGTGGCACTAATAGTAATTGTTATTATGAGATCTCAAAAAACTGCAGCTCAATGGTCCGATACTCTAGGCATTTTCTGCAAAGTTTTATAGATTGTTGAGGAGATCAAACGATGAATTGGAAAAAATTTCTAGATTTTTTGTCGTGGGTCACTTTTCCTCCATTTATAGTTCCAAAAATTTCCAAAAAGTGTTCCAAAATAGTGGATTTATCCCTATTTATTTATCTCATCCCTAGACCATTTTGATTCTAGCCAAATACTCAACTATTTTTTTGTGCCTACTCATATTCTGCACTACCCAAAATTCATCATAATAGAGCTACTATGTAGTGTACCTAAGGGGTTAATATGGGGTACCTAGGGAGGTGCCCAATGGGAATAAGAATAGATAGATTATTATGTATTTCTATGTAATTAATTCCATCACTACTAAATAAGGTGTATGTAGTAGTGTGAACACAACTATTGTAAGAAGGATTTCAAGCTTGTTATGAGTTCAAATAATCCTTTCTAAATGTTTAGAGAAAGAATATTATTTCCTTCAACTATTAGAAGTCAAATTCATGTTGAATATGATAATTCAAGATGTCCACTAAAGAAGGAAATCACAACGTAGTTGGAATCTAATTTCCCCAAGGTTACTTCTCAACAAGAGAAACAATTCTTTGACTCATGGGTAAAACAATCTAAGAAATTATTGATTGACGACCAATTGTAAGTATGTCTTACTTTTAAATAATATCTCATTTTATTTTGATTCTATAATGTAAGAAAACTCATAATATGTGTGTTCAACTATTAATATGTCCTCACAGTTCATTAAATAGCTTCCAATATCAAGGCCAATAAGAAAATATGGTGAAAAGACTTATTGTGAATCACTTTTTTTTGGAAGGCATAAGGAAAAAACGGTTGTTAATGAAAGACTAGTTACATATGTAAAAACATATAACTAAGATCTATCCTATATAAACCCCTATGGAATAATTAAACAAATAAAATTAAATATATCAAATAAGAGAGAGAAGACAATATATTTATGTGGTAAAATGTTAGGGTGGGGCACATCCATGCATGTAAGCCTTCTATTATTCATATAACTCTCCCAATTATAATAGCTACAGAGAACCGATGTATATACTTCAAATGAGATTCATACAAATATCAATCATATGGATGATCTAGCCTAAGAACCCATATGTTCCAAGCTAATGAACAATACCATAAGACTCTCTCCGCAATTCCTTGATTTAAGACCAATGGCTTGAGTTTTATAGTAACTAGGAAAAAAATAAACCATTTATCATAAGGAACAATCAAGGGTGGAGATCAACCAATCTATAAAGGTTGATGATAATCTCATAAAGGGATTAGGGAGAACTAATGGATAAGAATGGCATATGAGCTTAGGTCACCATTTCCTACGAGACGGGTCACCACCAAATAACTCCAAAAACTATCTCTGTGTGCACATGTGTTATATTACAAAAGTATAGTGAGGATATGTTACATGTATAAGTTCCCCACATATGATGTTCTAATTATCATCATTAAGAAACTATGTACAAAATCACAACAAGCCCATAGAAAACATTAAAACATGTTCTAACAATTAAAACAAGAAAGTAATAGCATGGTTTTCCCTCCACTAGTGAGTGTTATGTTCATTAAATTTATTGCATATCACTATGACTTTGTCAATCTTTCTTATTTCAGGAAATGAGCCATGCTAGGGTGATCAAACATAAAAAATTCAAGGGGTAATTATTATCAACATGCCAATGATGTTTGATAATAATAATATTAGAACTTCATGTGTTTCATATCGAGAAAATAGGTAGTGAAGACCGGTGAAACTTAAGAAATGCAAGGGGGGCATGTTATTGACATACCAATGATGGTAGTTAAAATCTTAGTAATTTTTTTTGTTTCGTCGTTAAGAAATGAGGTGGGGAAGAACAAAAAGTGCATGGGGTAGCTACTATTAATATGTCAATGATGGAAGCTACGACTCACAATAAAATGAGTGTTTCATACTCAATAAATAGGGCAAGGTAGAATGTTAAAAAATAATAAATTCAAGGGGAAGTTGTTTATATCTAAATGATGGAAGTTGAGAATGATATAAAAATTGGTGTTGTTATAACAAGTAAGAGACAAGAAAAATTAAGAAAAAAGTCCAAGATGACCGAAAAGAAACATTATATGCACAATAGTGAAATAATTTTACAGTGCACTAAGCATATTTCCAATTTTATATTTGTTATTTTCCCAATCCATCAACATCTTGGAATCTCAAAGTGCGTACAAATGTTTTAAACATTTTTCTATTATTGTTTTTAGAAGAATCTAGAATGCATAAAAAAAAACTCCACTATTTGTACATTTCCTAACAACATATTTCAAATAAATATAGTGTGTAGATTAAAAACAAATAATATCCCTTGCCCCACATATACATGGGATTCCTACACAAGCCTCCTCAAAGAAGTCCCGAGCCTTCTCATAGTTAATGTTTAATTCTTTTAGGATTCTTTGAGAATTTGCTTTCAAGGGATTTTAGTTTCCCTGGAAGAGAATCTAATTTTGTGGGCTACATGTGTTGAATTATCATCAAGCCCTTGAAAAATCATGTAATTTCTTGATGTTCAGATCATCCAGATTAGAAAGCATGGAAAATACTTAAAGGATTTTTCATATTTATTTGCTATCCATGAGTAAAATAAATCTACTAAAGACATATGATCCTATTCATTTCACCCACTTGATATTTGTAATACTTCATTTCAAACTGATCTAGATGAAAAACAAGTGAAAGAAAGATGATCCAAAGATTCCTCATTACATTCGCATAGTGTAAATTTCGCTATCCCATGACAAATTCTCTTTTAACCATTCTCTGATGTTAATATTTTACTAGCCAAAGTTAGCAAGATAAATATTTTAATTTTTAAAGGGCACTCTAGCTTCTAGATTAGCTTCCACCATCATACTCTTTCTCCCTTTGGGGATTCTTTCATTTTGGATGAGTAGCCAATTTTAGATGCGTACTACCCTATACCCTTATTTTTTGACCATTTGATTATGTATTCCTACTCTAATAGCTTTATGGAATTATAACTCAACAAATTTACATATTGTGTCTATTCCTCTACTTTTTCTTATCTGAAATGGATTTGAACAAGAAAATTGATGTAAGACTCAATACCTACAAAAGTAATTCAATAATTAATGAAGGTTAGATAAACTATAAATAACAATGAAAGTGTAAAAAAAAAAAAATGAGACAAAGAGAGGAAAGAAAAATAAAATAGAAAAATGAAAATATAAAAAGAAGAGAGAGGAATGGGAATTGAAAGGTTAGTCTCTTGCCTTTCCCATTATTCCATGGATCTTCTATATCTATTTGTAACTTGAATATCAAAGGGTATTTTGGCCAAATAGTCAAGGATGCATAGAGAACCATGAGCTACATTATAACTAGTGATTGTCATAATAGAGAACTCAGTGACCATTCAATTGTTGGTTTTCTCATTTCGGTTTATAGGGTAAAATCTTTGTGTCGATTATTTCCTCAATTTTGTTGTTGTGTGATCTCTATGAGGAAAAAATTGTAGTTCTTAGTTATGGTTAGAAATTTACTGAGAATCTCCCATAAGTGTTTAATTTGTTTCTCCTATTTATGTTTAATGGTGGTTCTGAGAGTGTTAATGGTTGTTGGATGGTATTACTACCCAAGTGGTTTTAAGTGAATAGATATGATGAATATGTCTATGGTATTCCATTCCATAGTTCATCTCCGTTAGAAATTAAATAAAACAAAAATATTTTTCATGTTCACCATTTGATTTCCAAGAGATTCAAGATCTAAGGTTATCATTGATTAATTGTTGCAATTTTATAGCCAAGCTTCTAATTATGTGTGTCATGCTTTGTGATTGTTGAATCCATGACCATACATTACATCCACACACCTTCAAAGGATAAACATAGGTATGTTTACCCCTAATAGGTCATACATATTCTTTGGATATTCATTGAGCCTGAACACATGCCATACATGCCATATGCAATATGGCATTGGGTTCTCTTATGTTCCTTGGGCTCATATGACTATGCACATGTCTAGGGAGTGTTTCTTTCATCCCGAAGGATGTTGGATTAGTATATAGGTCTGCGAGGTAATTGGTGGGATATACATTGGGCTGATAGTTGAGGTTATTTAATTAATTCATAACCTATTACAATTTCCCTTCTTCCCATAGGCATTGGTATATTTTGTTTCAATTTCGAGTGGGTAAGAGTTGGAGAAATGCTTATCCAAAATGGATCCAGGAAGGCCTAAAAATCAAATTTCTTGGAATCGGACAAAACCAATGCCATTGCGTCCAGGATTCCAAGCTTTGATGATAGACATTTTCTTGGTTGTAATTATCATCAGGATTTGTCTATCATCAAAGATGGATCTATGTCATCTCCAAGCTTTGATGATAATTACAAACAAGAAAATGTCCAAGATTTGTCTATCATCAAAGATGGATCTATGTCATCTCCCAAGGAAGATGAGCTTCAATCTCCTCTCCCCAGCAATGACGCCAATTTGTTAGCACTCCAGGAAACTCTCCTAGGTTGTATATCAGAGATGCCTGGTAACTTAACCTTTTTGTAACTATTTTCTCAATAATGGGTGTGGGTTTGGATCAAGATGAATATCTTAATCACTAAATTATATCTTCAAGACAGTCTAGCTATATTCATGCAATACAAGGTCTTCAGGAGCTATTATCAGATAGGTTTGTAAATCAAATGGATAAGAAAACCAATCAGTTAACCAGAACATACATAGGCAAAATATATGATGGGTCAACAAACTAGCCAAAGATGCTTATGATTCTTTCTTAATAGCCAAAATTAATATGATAGTTACCATGGGACCATTAAACATAGACAAAAGAATGATTTCAACTCATATGCATAGACAAAGATGAGGGAGAGTCTGACAATAACAAATGAAAGAATCTTGCAGGCTTAATATATTAAAGAAAGTGTCTTTTTACAACAACAGTAGATTATAGAACTCAAAATCGGGCCCTTTTGTTCATCAAATGTTCTTGTCTTTATAGCCTTTACAAACAGTTTCCAGTTCCCGGAAAACTGAATCAAATTTACTCAAAATAGACATTCAAAACAGATTCAAGAAAATAGGAAAAGATCCTATTTACTTGGTCAACATCTTATCCCAATAGTCTTGTTGGCATTCAAAGTCTTCAACAACTATAGTAGATCTACATAGGCTGATAGCTAATTCGAATTTGTCACTTTGGTCAAAAAAGACAGTTTTTTGCCAAAATAAGGTAGCAAGCTCGATCTTCTCCTCTTGTTGGCACCCTTTAAAACTGGAACAAAAACCCAATAATGATGCCATTATTATTATCTATCATTATAAACCTTCCTCGTGTCATTTGGATCAAGGAAACTCGGATCTATGCAAAAATAGTAGCTTGTTGCCCTGTTCTGTGCTTTTGGTGTCTGGGAAAAGATAGAAATATGTTTCTTTAATATTGACCTATATATCTCAAATAGAAATAGCTGGGTACAAATTGGAAGAGACTTTTGTATATTGGTTTATGGTGAGAAAAAACCTCTCTCAATTTTTTGATATTCGATTTCATTTTCCCAGGATTTGCATTTCAAAAACATGTGTCAAACAGGGAAATTCTGAGATCCGAAAATTAGGGATTAGAGATGAATTCTATTCTCCCATTATATGATACCTATAGGAAAAATTAGAGAGGTTATTGTTATCTGACATGTTATAAACAAAAACCTTTGATCGTTTCTTAAAAATATTCTCTAGTTGCTTAGAATAATCATTTGAAAATGATGACTCAGCACAGTAAAAACAGACGTTTTTTCACTTTCGGTGGCTAAGAGAGCACCGAATTTCACGTTTAAGCCACTGAAATATAAGGCTTTCGGTGGCTTAGAAGCCCTTCTGGAAATACGCTTAGCCACTAAAACCTGATTTTTGACTTTTTTGAAGGGAAAACCAAATCAAATGTTTTTCAAACTTTATTACATACTTAAAGCTCTCAAAAATGAACCTTGAAAAATTTTGAAATGTATTTTTCAATGACTTCCTATCACCTAAAATAAACAAATTTGACTGTGTTATTTGAGGAGATAACTGGCTCGTCATGTCAATTCTGGCCATATCATTTTTTCGAAAATGGACACTGTATGCGAAAGATATCGTGTTCTAATCGATTCCCAGACAGGAAAAAAATTCAACTGGTCAAAGTCAACAGGTCGTACTACTGACATCAACAACATGACAGGTGATGTCAGTAGAGACACATGACAACACAAGGAGGTGGCACGTGTCACTCGTTTTTGGCATTTTTAGGGGCTTATGTGGACCAATCAAAAACTGACACGTGGAACTTTACAGATGTGACAAGTGGTTGTACGGAACGCTGATGTGGCCCAATGACAAGCCGACCCATGGAAGTACGGACGATAGGTGGTTGTACAGATGTTGATGTGGCAGGGTGACTGGACAATAAGGATGTTGGCATGGAAGTTGACTGGGAAGGTGACTTGGTAGTATGGATACTGACGTGGCACAACACGTGGTTGTATGATAGGGACGTGGCAGCTGACTATGCATGTTGACTGGGTTGTTAACTATGTGGAGGCTAGATCATACAAGCCAACCACAGGGAGACACGTGGCCCAATCACAGGGCACCACATGGCACCTCGAGTTTTTCCAATATTGGTTGGGTCAAAATATTTGTTCTGCCTCCAAGGGTTTCGAGCCCATAACCTCCAGACGAGCCAAGTCTTCATGAAAGGGGGCACACCATCTGGGCTATGTTGCCCCTTGTTCAACCATATGGCCATATTTTGTTTTAACTTGTAGTTGGAGGGCTTTTAGGGATAAGCCTCGGTCGGAGGGGGCCAATGTGAGGCCACATGGAACCCCACACAATCAGGGATAAGGACCAGCGATCAACATCAAGTTTTGGGTGCGTGGAGAGTTAAGGCCAGGCCACATGGGCGCATACAACCAAGGATCTAGGAGAAAGGGGCATGAACTTAGGCATTTAGCCTAGAAGCTCGGACACATGGCACCTCCATGTGACCAGGAAACTGGGTAAAAGGGGATGGCATGCCACATTTAGCCCAAAAGTGGGTTTTTTTCTATAGTTTTGATTTTTTTTTATGATTTTCAGCCTATAATAAAGGGATTTTTACCCAAAACTGAGGATCTAGAGCCCTTTTTTAGGCCATATATTGGGAGGAAGTTGGGATAGGATCACCAACTCAAATCCTATATAAATCAGAGATTTTTGACAGATCAAGAGGTTGAGATTTGTAGAATGATGAGGAGTTTGTGAATCTTGAAACCATTTTTATGTAGGGAAGCCATTGAGGAATTGAACTTTGGAGGCCAATTCCGGGAGCTACACTAAACCTTTTTCACTTCCTTCAATTGTGTTGGATTATTGAGGTTGAGAAGAACACAGCCGAACTAGTTTGTAATCCTTTTGATACATTTCTAATGTACTTTTGAAGCATTGAAGATAAATAAGAAATCCCCCCCCATTGAGACAAAGGCCCGAAGACGTAGGAAATCTTGTCGAACTCCATTAACAACCTTGTTGTTATGGTTTGTTGTTCTTTATGCTTATATTCATATCTATGTTTTTTTATGATGGCTACAATATTCTCTCATTAATCTTTTCTTCTCTCCTTAATTCCTAAATGGTAATTGAACACATACTTAAAACTTAACCAAGTCTTTAAAGATCAATTTGCGGATCAAGTGGTATCAGAGAAGGCTGACAGTTGGTTTTTTGAGTTTTCATGATTACTAGGGAAAATCTAAGTCGTGGTGAAGTCGAGCTTGTAGAAGGAGATCTGGAGATTGGATCGAGAAAGAGGACTTCCCAAAGTGAGAAGATGGCATCGAAAGAAGGAATGTCTCAGAACGAGATAGAGTTGCAAAATACTTTATTTGCCATGTATGAGATGGTAAAGGTCTTATATGAGAATTACTTGGAACAAAAGAGGCCTTTCCAATAGGAATATTCAAAAAAAGAAAAAAGTGAAGAAGGACAAGATCCTTCTAAACCTCCTCCTTCAACTCCTTCATCTCCATCATCTTCTTCTTCTTCAAGTACGAGTGAAACTTCTACCGCAAAAAAACATTCCCATAAACATAAACATGATATTCCTTTACTTAAGATGGATGTGAAATTCGAATTTCCCATGTATGATGGTGAAGTCAATGCTGAGAGGCTTGATAACTGGGTCAGAGAGATGGAAGTTTATTGCAGTGTGCAACAAATCAAAGATTAGGCAACCCAAATCAAGTTGGCATCGCTTCGTCTTGCAGGCACAACACTCATGTGGTGGAAAAGTAAGTGACAACATGGTACACAAAAAGTTGGTAATGTATTTCCATTATGGAAATAATTTTTTTGTTTAACTTAGAAAGAAGTTTTATCCTTTGGGTTATAAGGAAAAGGATTTAATTGAATGGAAAATTCTTAAACTAAGAAAAGAAAAAACGGTGCAAGAATACACAGATGAATTTAGTAAGATGGCATTAAAGTTAAATATTCCATTACATACACAAGAAACTCTTATGAAGTATATAGGAGGTTTACCTGCACATATTCATAACACTGTATTTATGTTTGGACCTACTAATCTTGATGAGCTTTATGTTCAAGAAACATACACTGAAGCAGGGAAAACATGAGTTGGTGTATCAGGGGAATCATCTTCAAGGAAAGAATACAAAAGAAATGGGAATGGAAAGAAAGAAAATTCAGTGACAGTGAATGAAGAGAATCTCTCTTGCAAGTATTGCAAGAAATAAGGGCATGACGATGACCATTACTGGCCATTGCACCCAGAGAAGAGACCAAAATGGTTCAAAGAAAGCAAAGGGGGGAAAAAAGTTGCAACAACAAAATGACCAACAGACTTGGGATATGATTCAGGTGATGAGACTAAAATCGCAACAGTTAGTTTGACAGGTAAAATTAGTGATAGATATAATTATAATTCTAGAAGTAAATTGTTTCACATAAGGGTGATAATGAAACATACACAGATCGATACATTGATAGATAGTGGATCTCAATCTAAATTGATTTCAAAGGAAGTGGTTAAACAATTGGGATTGACAACTAAGCTACATCATAAACCTTACTCATTTAAATGGATAAGAGACAATCATAAATTGCACATAACAAAGAAATAAACTTTAAAGTTTGCAATTTCATCAAAGTTTGTGGATGAGGTAACGTGTGGTGTGGTGCCACTAAATGAATGTGGAATGGTCTTAGGCAACCGTTATTTGTATGATCACAAAGAAATCTTCTATAGGGAACATAATCAATATTACTTAACTAAAGAAGGCAATGCATATGTTGTACATGCTCATCACATAAAATAAAATCAATCTCTTCAAACAATGGAACAATTAAAGAAGGCAACTTATGCAAGCAACACACCTATAATTGTTCCAAATAAAGCAGTTGATCTTAAGCATGAACATGAGATGGTTGTCGAATGGAAATTCAATCATACTTTGCTTCAAGATAAGCTAATGTCGTGCAAACACATCAAACTTATTAGTTCATTTGCAGTCATATTTCTCATGTCATCATTGCTAATGTTTTCAACATGGATAGTAGTGGCTTTAGTAAGATGTGAACAAGTTCAAGCGGCTAACAATATGCTTTCAGTTGTCATGGTTTTTTTGCAATTGATTATGATGCGATAGGTGCACATGATAGATTTTAAAGACAAAGGATAAGAGGGGTGGCCTATCCCACACTTGATGACTGGTTAATACCCTTTTGGAGGACTAAAAGGTCTTAGTGGGGAGGCATGATCCAAAATGGATCCAGGAAGGCCTAAAACCAAAATTTATCAGAATCAGACGAAAATAGTACCATTGCGTCAGGCTCATCAGGTCGATTACGGCCATATAATTTTTTCTGAAAATGGACACCGTATGCGAAAGATATCACATTCTAATCGATTTCCCAAACATGCAAAAAAGTCAACTGGTCAAAGTCAACAGGTCATACTGCTGATGTCAGAAGTACGATAGGTGATGTCAGCATGATGTTAGCAGGGATACGTGGCAGCATAAGGAGGTGACATGTGTCACTTTTTTTTGTCATTTTATGTGGACCAATAAAAAACTGACATGTGGCAATGTACAAACACGACACGTGGTTGTACAAAATGATGGTGTGGCCCCAGGCTGACACATTGCAATACAAACGACATATGGTTGTACAGATGCTGATATAGCAGGGTGACTAGGTAGTACAGATGCTGATGTGGCAGCTAACTGGGAAGGTGACTTGGCATTATAGATGTTGACGTGGCATGACATGTGGATGTACGATAGTGATGTGGTAGGTGACACGACCACTTAGTATGCATGCTGACTGGGTTGCTGACTGTGTGGTGACTAGACCATATGGGCCAACCAAAAGGAGACACATGGCCCAATCACAGGGCACCACGTGGCACCCCAAAATTTTCCAATATTGGCTTGGTAAAAAAATATGTTTCGCCTCCGAGGGTTTCGAACCCATAACCTCCAGATCAACAAAGTCTTTGGGAAAGAGGGCACACCATCCGGGCCACGTTGCCACTTGTTCAACCATATGGTCGGATTGTTTTTTAACTTGTTGTTGGTGGGGTTTTAGGGATAAGCCCCGGTCGGAGGGGTCCAATGCGAGGCCACATGGTACCCCACGTGACTAGGGATAAGGACCAGGGGTCAACACCAAGTTTTGGGCACATGGAGAGTTAAGGCTGAGCCACATGGTTGCACACGACCAGATAGCCAGGAAAAAGGGGCGCAGACATAGGCGTTTAAACCAGATCTCAGACACATGGCGCATCCATGTGACCAGGAGCCCAAGTAAAATGGGCTGGTGCACCACATTTAGCCCAAAAGTGGGTTTTTTTCTATAGTTTTTATTTTTTTTATGATTTTCATCTTGTAATAAATAGATTTTTGCCCAAAACTGAGGATCTAGAGCCCTTTTCGAGGCCATATCTTGGGAGGAATTTGGGATAGAATCACCAACTCAAATACTATATAAATCAAAGATTTTTGACAGATCAAGAGGTTCATATTTATAGAATGATGATGAGTTTGTGAAGCTTGAAGCCATTTTTATGTAGGGAAGCCAATGAGGAAGTGAACTTTGGAGGCCAATTCTAGGAGCTATGCTCAACCTTTTTCAGTTCCGTCAATTGTGTTGGATTCTTGAGGTTGAGAAGAACATAGCCAAAGTAGTTTTTAATAATTTTGATACATTTATGATGTACGTTTGAAGAATTTAAGAGAAATAATAAAGCCTCCCCCACTGAAACAAAGGCGTGGAGATGTAGGAAATCTTGTTGAACTCTGTTAACAACCTTGTTGTTATGGTTTGTTGTTCTCTATGCTTATATTCTGATCTGTATTTCTTTATGATAGTTGCAATATTATCTCACTAAGTTATTCTTCTTTTCTTAATTCCTAAATGGTAATTGAACACATGCTTAAAAATTAACCAAGTCTTTAAAGATCAATATCGGATCAAATGCATTGGGAATTTTTATTTTATCTTATTCCTTTACCTCATGAAGATTACTTAACATGTATATTTAATTAATAGTTCCCCCTCACATGTTCATTGTTAAGTGGCATACCTCTCCCGTCTCTTTAAGGAGTGGCCATTTCATAAATGGTTTTAATTAATTATCATTTTGTGTATGTGTTAGCTAAGAAGCATTACATGTGTGTCTTATTGAAAGGCATCTAGGTTGAATTGGATTTGATCATAACCATATGAAGGATAAAATTAGAAATTTTCCTATTAATGATTAATATTTAAATATTATATATTACAAGTAAACCCAATTCAACATTAAAACAAGGAATGCACAACTCTACATTGGATAGTACTACCTTTGAAGGAGTAGTGTCATTTTGATAAGAGGAGGGTAACCATAATTGTCTTCTAGCTGATTAATGAGAATATTGGTATTGAGTTAAAGAACCATCTCTAATATATTCTTATATTATTAGCATTGGACTATAAACAAAGAAATAAAATCAAAACTAAGCACACACATTGAACCATGTATTATAGCATATTTTCCATCTCCTTAGCCTTAATCTCTCACCTAGGTCATCTATATCATGGTCTCACGATTAAATTGGTGAAAATTTGACCAATTTTGACCAAGTGAGCCATGGTATCAATCCAACCCTCTATTTTAGGGGGTATCTACTAATTTTATCCAATGAGGGTGCACTTCTCACCTTCTTCCTTGATTTTAGGATCCTAATTACTATTTTAGGATTTTATCTTCTATGTTTGTGTTCCTTGAGATAATATAGAACCTTATCCCTAGATTCAAGGAAGGAAGGTGCTCCAATTAACTATTTTTAG
>JASDQU010310369.1:4754-18493 GCA_032191745.1 Picea mariana
ATACACAGAGATCTTTACCGGAAACCCTCAACCGGGAAAACCTTTCTTTTTCATTATATCGAATTTCACCATTCGCCATACAATATATACAATGTTTTTAGGTATTCCATAGATACCAAAACCCTAATCCCTTAATCTGGGATTAATTTACAAATCAGCTAAAAATAGCAAAATCTGCTAAAAATAGCAAAAACCACCTAGGTGAAGGGATCGTCAGACGCAGTCGTCGTATCTGACGCACCCACACACACACACATGCAAAGAATATAACACATACCCAACAAGAATCTGGTGGCAAGATCTGAAATTACCAAAAGGATTAAAAGAGAAAAGAATGGAGTGGTCAAAATTTAAGAAGTATTTTAAGAAACAATACCTATCAAAAATTTACTATGGAAGAAATACTAAGGAATTTTATGAACTGCGACTAAGACATATGTCAATGGATGATATAATTAATAATTTTTTAGACCTGTTGATATTTGTTCCTTATATCAAGGAGGATAAAGTGAAAATTCAAAGGTTTTTAAGATGTCTACCACAATATTATAAATAGAAAATTGAATTTGAGAATCCTAAGTCTTTGAATGAAGTGTTTAGAAAAGATAGAATGTGTTATGAACATTATAAATAGAGATATGAAACTCCAAAAACATGGAAGGACATAAAACAGGATAAACTCAACCAACGTAAGAAAGCGTTCAAATGATCTCCTTATCAGAATATGAAAAAAGGATTTCAAATAAATGACTATCAAAATAAGTATCCTTTATGGAGAATGGAGCACCACTACCCAGTGTATCACCTTGGGGAGCACTAGTTTTATTTTTCAAGAAAAACGATGGAACGTTCATAGTATGTATTGATTATCGACGGTTAAATAAAATGACAATCAAAATAAGTATCCTTTAGGGTAAAATCATGAATATGGGTAAAACTTTAGTGAGAATCGGGTCTCCGAAATTCCTAGTGGCATTTTTTCGACCGAAAAAATGTCGCTAGGAATTGTTTCAACTGAAACATTTTTTGGCCAAAAATTTGCATGTCAAATTCAACGACGCCCTCAAAATTCGTGTACAATATTTTTCGGATGAATTTTTTCCTGCGGAAAGCATATTTCGTCCAAAATAGTTTTTGGGAAAAGGTTTATTTTTAACAGATTCTGTTAAAAGCTCGGTTTTAGCCGAAATAATATTTCGGTCGAAAACTTGAAAATGGGACTGTTTGCATGAAACTAGAAATTCTCTCCAACTTACTTGATATTTAGATGTAGAAGACTCCTACAAATACTCATAATTTATTTTCGGAATTCATACCAACATTTTCAAAATTGAATATACTTTCATTAGATATAATTTTTTTTCATTTTCATTGTTCTTACGTAATTTTATTTAATTTTATAAAAAAAATTATGCATAATATTCTTAGGTGAGATTATGATTCAGTGAAATGAAAAATTCATATCTCTAAAAGTACACTGTGGAAAATTATGGAAATTTTATATTCAGAATCCTTAAACTGTTATCTTCAAAATGATATTTTTATATTTTACTTTTAAGTAAAAATTAAGATAGATACATGGTGGGGGAAAACATATGTTTAAAATATATAACTTTTTTAGATTGGCCAACTTAAAAAAATTCTAGAAATTATAATATTCATTCGTTAGATTCAAAACTATAGTCATCACAAAATAGAGTCTTTGTGGATTGTTGCAATATATTTCATTTGTCAAAAATAAAAGTTTAATAATGGATACATTGTTGGGGGAAAAAATAACTCATTATCTTTCCCTTCATTTTAAGGAACATACTATCAAACAATTGCCAAACTGACATATCAAATCTCAATAAAAAAAAATGAAAAATAGTTTGTATAAAGCTAACAAAATTCTTCACAAGTTTTGTTTTTACAGTAAAGTAAAATTCTAAATTAAAAAAATACTTTTGTTTACTAGAAGTTGAAGAACCTGTTAAAATAAAATAAAATTTCTCGTAAAAGAATTAAAAGTGTTACCCATCTTCATGATTTTACCCTTTACGAACAAATAATGATCTATTTGACCAAGTGGGAGGAGAGAAAATATTTTCTAAGATTGATTTAAGATCTGGCTATCACCAAATCAGAAATAAGGATGAAGATATCAATAAAAAAACTTTTCAAACACGATATGGACATTATGAATTTGTGGTAACTCCTTTTGGACTCACAAATGCACCAACAACTTTTGTGTGTCTAATGAATATTATATTCATTTAGTATCTAGATAGGTTTGTTTTGATTTTTATTGATGACATTCTTATTTATTCAAATATTGAATAAGAACATGAAGAGAACTAAGAATAATGCTACAAACATTACGAGAACATCATCTCTATTATAAATTCAACAAATGTGACTTCTACCAGAAAAATATACAATACTCGGGACATATTATTTCAGAGGATGGGATAGTAGTGGATACAGAAACGATAAAGGCATTCGTAGAATGGTCATGAACCAAGAACATAGCAACAATATGAACATTTATGGGAATAACAAGTTATTACAGACAGTTTATTGATTTTTTTTCTAAAATCAATTTTTCTATTACATCGTTACAGAAAAAGGGGGTAGAGTTTATTTGGTCACAAGAATGCCAGGAAAGTTTCAATGAGTTAAATAAACAATTAACCAATGCACAAATTCTTAAAGTCATTGACCCTTATAAATACTTCACTATATACATCAATGCTAGCAAGGAAGGTTTAGCCATAATTTTATCAGAAGAAGCATACATTCTTGCTTATGAATCAATGAAGTTAAAGGATCATGAGAGAAACTATGTGACACACAACTTGGAGCTAGCTTCTCTTATTCATGCATTAAAAATATGGTGTCATTACCTAATTGGGAGGAAATTTCTGATTTTAACAAACAATAGTGGTGTAAAGTATTTGTTGAATTAGCAAGGATTAAATGCAAGATAGGCAAGGTGGCTTGTATTTTTAAGTGAATTTGATTTTGAAATAAAACACATTAAGGGTAAGGAAAATAAAGTTGTTGATGCTCTTAGTAGAAGAATAGGTGGTATTTATGAATTAACTGTGAGTAAATCTGACAACGAACTCAAAGAAAAAATCAAATCTACAGTTAAAAGAAACAATGAATATGCAAAAATAAAGGAAAAAATGTTGAAAGGTGAAGAGGAAACAAACAAGACAGATTTCAAAATCAAACAAGAGGGAGTTTTGAAGTTTAAAAATAGAATGCACATACCAAATTTGATGGAGTTAAAATTTCTAATCCTTTATGAAATCCTTAAAAATCCTCATTCACGCCATCCTGGATATCAGAAAATGATTTCATCACTAAGAAAATAGTTTTATTGGCCTAATATGAAAACATATACAACTGACTACTTGAAAAGTGTTTAGAATGTCAACAGGTAAAGGCATAACATCAACATCCAGCATGATTATTGCATCCTTTCCCTATACCGGAATGGAAATGGGAAGTTATATCAATAGATTTTATCATATGTTTTCCAAAAACTCAAAAACAACATGACTCAATTATGGTAGTAGTGGATAAGTTAAGTAAATATGAACATTTTATACATTTAAAGTCTACTTACAAAGTTGTTCATATTGCATAATTTTTTATAAAATAGATTTTTAGATTACATGGAAGTCCAAGGAAAGTAATTTTTGACATGGATGTTAAGTTTGAATTGAGTTTTTGGAAGGCATTGTTTGGAGGTCTTGAAACTCAATTGAACTTTAGTACCAGTTACCATCTAGAGATAGATGGAAAAACTGAACGTACTAACCAGATTATTGAAGGCATGCTCCAAATATACGTGATGGATAAACCAGCAAAATGGGAACACTATTTACCTTTAGTAGAATTTGCCTACAATAACTATTATCAATACTCAACAAAAATGAGTCCATTTGAAATCCTTTATGGCAAGAAATGTGTAAAATCCCGCTCTTGCACGCTGAGCGGACTTATTCTTTGAGGACACTTGCTTGCAAGTGATACGGATTTTATGCTATTAAAATATTGATTTTGATTATGAGGCGTTATGGGTTGATGACATGTTGTTTTACTGCATTGACATAGACAAGTGTTATTGACTCAGTTTTACTGAGTGTACAGGATTTTGGACCTCGAATATGAAGAGGCATCGATGGAGCCCCTTGGACTCTGGATCGAGCCGGGGAGTGTACCATAAGGGTTTGATTGTTTTATTGTGATATTAGTGCATCTTATTGGATGATATGATATGGATATATTCTGACATGATTCGTTGATGATGCAGGTTGACGATAGCTTGCCGACCAGACTCACATGTGAAGTAGAGGGGTCATACATGACTACCATAGATGTTGAGGGAGAGGTGTGGACAGCAGCCCTACCACAACCTACTAGCACTCTCGCCGTGGCTCGAACTGTAGGTTAACATTTACCTATCTCGAGAGGATCCACGATGCCATGAGGGCAGACTGCGACAGTCTGTCACGATGATTCTAAGGGGCATGCAATAAGGTGGGTTCCTTATTCCTTAGAGGCCCTTAGTCTCCCACAAGTTCACCTGGCGGAGTATTGACTCTAGGGGTTTTTTACGTCTACCAAGTCAGTCAAGATGAGAGTGACACCCTTGGAGCACGTGGTGTGTCCTAAAGGGAACGCCATGCAAGAAAAATGGAAAGAGACAAGTGACACCCTTGGATCACGTTGTGCATCCTGAGGGGCACGTCGCCCAAGGGTAACAGATTAGGGCGAGTGGCACCCTTGGAGCACCTAGTGTGTCCTGAAGGGAACGTCACGTTGTTGATGATAAACGAATGAACCTAGGTGGCCTTAGGATGAATAACGTGTTAAGAATTTTTAAAAACAAATTCCCTAATAAAATGTCGCCCAACACAAAAATTTAATGTCTAAGTCTAAATTATGCTAGTGGTAAAATATTATCAAACTATTTAAAAAAAAAAACCGTAAATAATAATTTTACTCCTTGTTAAATCCTGTAACAATAAGGGGGTAAGAAATTTTAAATAATTCATAAAAATCTTTTAGGGTAAAGTTTAAAAAAAAGGGGGAATAATTGTTTTTTTTTTTTATGATAATTTAAAATTATTAACTAAAAAGGGAAAAAGGAAAAAGGGGGTTAATTTCTACACCTGCCAATTTGAGTCCTAAACGAAAAGGGGAAAGTGGGAAATCTAAAATATTTAGGAAACTAAGAAAAGAGGGAAACATAAGAAGAAAAGGGAAACCCAAGGGAAAAAGTAGAAAGTCAAACTTAGTAATGTATCTACCATTAAAAACTTTCTAATTTAAAACTAAACTAGCAAATTGATAATGGGGAAAGTCATTAAAACCTATAAGAGAATTTGGGGACACCTAGGAGCGATTCTAGGAGTGACTCTAGGTGGGTGAGGGAAATAAGGGAAATTAATTAATTAAAGAAATTAATTTGTGGAGGAATGAAGGGGATGGGTGACACTTGTATGGGGAGAAATTTTTAGGAATTAATTTTTAAAACTTTAATTAAATGAGATTTTAGGAAAGAAAGGGACTTCGAAACTCTATATAATGAAGGGAGGAGAAAGATGAAGGATGTTCTTATGTTTGCGTAACGTTAAGCTGCAGAAATCTCTACTTGAATGACTTAGCTTGTGGGAGTTAGGATACCCAGCTCGGTGAGGAGTGGTAGCTGGGCCTTGTGGGGCGAGATGGGAGCTAGTTGAATCTCTGGTCAGCATGTGTGGCCCCTCTATGGCTTGGGGGGATAAGGGGGAAGAAGAGTACCCCTATCATTGGTTGGAGGTACCACTAAAGTCTCACCGATAGGCAAGAGGGGGTTGCAAAGAGCACGCAGGACGTCCACTCAAAGTGGGCGATCAGGCAACGATACACTCTCTTCATTTTTGTATGGTATATTGTTGTAGGATTTATGCTTGGATTTTCATTTTTAATTGGGGAGGTGAACTGATTGTCTAGATTGTTGACTAGATTTTTTCATATCCTAGCTCGATGATTGATTGACACCCATGGCTTTTGTTTCCCCGCATGTCTTGACCACCTTGTGGTGTTTTGATTGTGACCTTTGTGGTTGTTTTCCTTTGTCTCTTGCTCACCAGTCCTCACCTAAGAAGTTGGCCAGGAGCCTGATCTATAGTCATCACCTTGATGTTAATAGACCTATGGATCTCAACGCCCTTCTTTTATGTGCGAGGATGATGAGTGAAGGACTAACCGGTTAGTCATCTACCCTGGATGTTTTTCCTTGGTTGAAGGTTCGTCTTGCTCCTTGATAGGTTTAAATAACCTTGAATTTTGATTGATGGTGAAGTTTCTATATCTCTGCGTTTCTATCACGTTTATGGAAATTTTAATCTGCAATTGTCATGGCATTTTCACTATAGATGGTAGTGTTTGCCTTCCTTCCTACGTATTGGTGGATGTTCATATTATAGACTGCATCTTCCTTTTGAATGCCCACATTTGACAATTAATACTGACGGATGTTTACTGTAGTTTACCATGAAATTTTACCAATTAAATAGGACTGTAATTGTTGTTTATACCTTTACCTCTGTGATTTGTTTTTATGTAATGGTTGTATAAACATTTCCTCTGCCAAATCATATTTATGTAATCGTTGTATTAATATTACCTCTGCAATTTTTTTTTATGTAATGGTTGTATAAATATTTCCTCTACAAAATGGTATTTATGTAATGGTTGTATTATTATTACCTCTGCGATTTGTATTGGTGTAATGGCTATAACAACATCCCCCCTGTGATCTGGAATCATATGGTTCTTCTTTTTCTTAAACGACTTGTTAGGGACTAGTCACAAGTCACCTTGACCTTAGGTAACGATATATGGTAGGCCATAAATCCAACTTGTCTTTCTACCAGAGTAATTTGGTGACAGTGGGTTAGTTACCGTGTGAGTAATGGAGTAAATCCTACAGTTTGTATTTTAGTTCTCTGGTGAATAATATTAATGTGATTTAAGAATAAATTGACTGTAGTCACGTTTTTCCTCTACGTTTAGTGTGTGAAATGAATGAATTAAGTTTGGTATGAGATTGTATAGTTCCTATTGTAATAACCCTATCCCTGCCAACATTTTCCCTTCCCTCGATTTGTTTTTTTTACTGTCATGGATTTTCTTTTGCACTGATACCACAGTTATCTCACCACAATTTTACTTCCCAGGTTTGATTACCATGACTTGACTGCCCACGAAATTGCTCCCAAATGTTTGTTGATTGGCTATTAAAACACCCACAAAATTGTTTTAAAATGTTGACTGAGTTGCTATCGATTTTGCCCACGATTTAAGCCTTTTAAATCATAACAGAATTTGCAGTGAATGACCATGATTTGCCTTTATTCTGTGACTACATTTTCCATTATATGATGCACCGCGTTGATGTTGATTGGATATTTTTTCCTTAAATTGTTGAGTCTTTTATCAACTGGGCACATTGCGATTAAATTGTGTACTGCATTGCTGACATATGGAGCAACATTTGCCTTTAAAACTATGGTTGTGTTGATGTTGGAATGACCATGATTTGCCACCATTTGTGCACTCCTTTTTTACTATTGTGCTACAGCAAGTTAATGGACAACGAATTCTTCTTATGAGTAATTGCCACTGTGAACTAAATGGTCCACAGTCATGTTAATGCCTTGTTATTTGCTATGATAATTGTTATGTTTATTAGCATATTAATTTCCATGTTATTGCTACAACAAGTTATTTGTTAGTGGATCTCTTCTTAATAACTAATTGCCACAGTGAGTTAAATGGACAATAGTTGTGATATTCTCTTGGTTATTTCTACATTAATTTTTATGTAACTGATATGTTGATTTCCTTGATGAATTGCTCTGGTAATGTTAAAAATTAGTAGTTCCCTTAAATGTCAAGACCTAACCACGAAATTCCTTTAGTTTTGGTTTAAATAAAAGTTGTATTAGGGATTCAATTAGTTTTAAAATAATAAATTGATTTTTGTCATTTCATATGTTGGGAGTTGTTGTTCCAGAGTCTATACTTAAGGCTTAGAAGTACAGTGTCTAGGCTTCCGAAAGTGAGTAAGGGGTAGAGAAGGAAGAAATGTCAACCTTCGGCAAGGGAAGCTATGGTTGATTTCTAGGTTGTTGTCTAGCTTCCAACTGTTCGTGGATGTTTATGTCCCTTTCAATCACTACCCACAAACATTCCAGCTCAAACCGGGTAGTGTTTGTTTTAAGAATAGTATCAAAAATATTCAAGGAAACTTGTGTTTGATCTGATAGTCCGGGTTCAATATTAGGCTGTCTTGTCACAGGGACAGTCATAGAGGAACAAAATAATAAGAAAATATCAATACTTTTTAGATGATGTCCCGATTTTGGTCATATAAAGGAGAGTTTATAGCTTTGGTAGTGAAAACAGGGTGCAAACCAAATGCCCTTTCCCGTAACTGAGTTATATTTTAATAAATGTGTGTGAGGTGTAAGAAAACATTAAGTTGTCTATCATGTAAGGTCCTATCAAGGGAGAATATCACTTATAAACAGAAGAAAAAAAAGATAAAGAAATAACCTGATGAATCATAAAATATATATAGAAATCTAAAATGTTCACTGGTCTTATACCTGTTGATAACCGATACAGAGGAAAAATGGTAAACAATATAGAAAAATAGAATTTATTCACTATAGTAGAGGTTGTACTAAATTATAGCAAAACATTCATCAGATACATATATGAAATGGAATGAAATATGAAATACAAGGAAACAAACTCATAACATAGTTGTGAAGGAATCGAGAATCTTCGGATTTTCTTTGTATTAACTCTCGAGGAAAAAAATCTCTATTACAATCGACCCAAAAAGGTCCATCCATTTTTTCTTCGTTCTATTGTATATTTATACAAATTTACATATGATGGAATCCCAATCGTTCCAGGATTTTCCATTACAATGAGAAGGAGATCAATCATTTCATTTCTTTATCCTATGTCTTTATTTGGTACCAGAAGCCTGCCCTCTCGCATGCTCGGTACAAGTGACACATTTTTCCAACAGCCGAGATATCAACCTTGAAGGTTCCGCTTGACAATTGGCCTCAAAAATGTAACAATCTATGACTGATTGCGACAACCTTTCTTCCATATGTCGGTCTAGGGTGTCAATAGCTCACAATTTCACACTTGGTTTAATAATCCATTTATCTATTTGAACTATGTATGCCAAAGTTACTTGTGAGACTTCAGTTGAATCTCTTTCTTCTTTCATTTATATCAAGTGAGAGTTTCACCATATTCATTTGGCTCAATGTCTCAGAATTACTCTCGCTATCAATGCCTAACAGATTTCCATCTATAGAACAAAAAGCCTCTTCACAGGATTTCCTTACCTTCTTGGCTTGCAATTTGCCTTCTGATATGCTGCGTTCCCATTCTTTCAACCAAATATTACCTCAGGTCTGTTCCGAAATGGAAAACTTAGAACTTTTTCTCGATTCCCTGTTTGTTGTAGCTATTACACCCTCTTGAAAAGAGACTCAAGCTTCTCTAGCTTCTCTCTCTCTAACATATAAGTTTTCTAATACTTGATCAATAAGCAGACAATTGTTTTGAATCATCTCTACCTTGGCAAGTAAACCCCACAATACTAGGGGAAAACAACTCCGTCGATGTTCTTGGAATTTTAAAACATCGTCCCTCTCTTCGAGTGCCAGGGCTTGTATCTGAGCCAAAACCTCGGCATAAGATCTAGTGCCTCGGAAAATTTCATTCGAGGGTGAATTTTCATGTTCGAATCTTTTAATCCCGCAACTGGCTAAGTGATTACTTATGACCCTCTGTGGATCGTGCTTTTTGAATTCGACATGAACCAATTTCAGGTCCTCCAGGGCTACTGCCTCACCTTTAGCATGCCTGAAATCTAACAAAGAATAGGAACTTAAATGAATAGGAAAAGGTGGTCATACCTTCTTAGAATATCCCTTAAGCTCCTTGCTTATGCCACCAATTACGGTTTGTTTGGAAATCTCATGGAAATCCAGCCTATCGGGTATGAATAATGGTAAGGTATTCAGAGGAACAGAAGCACTGAAAACCCTGAGATATGAAAATTCTTCTTCCACGTATCGGTCGGCTATACTGCTCAGATTTACCATGATACTGTATGAGATCCTGGGTGGTGGGTGGCCAAAGATAGTGACATGCAGCGATACCATCACCTAGTTAAAGATTTCATACACAAAATCTGAGGCTTTTTCTTCCCACAACTTTGAATGGTAGATGTGGATGGGCTCAGCCTCCGATGGAGTCCAACTCCAACTCATCAAGGGAAAAGGTGTCAGAAAACACACGGCGTCCATGATATACGCAGACATAAAGAATGAAGCAATCTTTTCTCTCTCCTTCTGCACTTGATACTCTATAACTCGACTGGTCAAACTATCAGACATTAGTTTATCCCAATCGAAGGAACAACCTTCAGCGACCATGTGAATTAGAGGCACCCACTGAAGGAAAAATTGTGTGGTGTCCTCTCTCCCATAAAATCTGTAGGTCATCATAGTGATATATTTGAATTGTGGTTCCAGAGAAGCTATTGAATATATAACATCACTATCCACCCTGAACTTCGCAGGGTGTGAAACCCAATCTCTGATTAAACCAGATATAGCCTTGTCGTATTACACACATTCCTTCTGTTTAAAATTCTCCAGGAATTCAGCATTGTAAACAAAGTCTGACATGGCTGGCAACTTGTACATAGCAATTGTTCAGGTTTGAAAATCCCAATGGTGACCCTATGCTCATTGACGATGGTTTTGGTTGGTATATCTACATGGTCTAATGCCCACCAGATCATATCGTAGTAAGGGATCAGATGTGGCCTAGCCACTACTTTATGCATTTGAGCCTGGATGACGATCTTATACTTGGTGATCATGTCATCTTTTTCATTTTCACTGGAATCATCCGAAACATCTACCAATTCAGACTGTAGAACCTCAGAAATATATGACCAGGTCTTGACAGAGTCAATACTTTGAGGTGAAGTATCAGAAACGTTGTCTGAACCTTGTCCTGAAACCTCAACATTGGATTTAGATGCTTTTCGCGGAGCCATGGCGGGGGATTCTACTTTAGATATCCTACGATAAAAATATGTATACATACAGAAATTAGTTCGCTCACGAAAATTTGGCTCTGCGTAGAATAGAAATGAAATTTGAGACAACAAATAAAAAATCCATGTCTTTGACTATTTAAAACTAGGTTGTCCTTAGGGACAGAACGGTCAAATCGTTCTTAAATATAAATTTAGCAATAAAAACCAAACCCTTACTTGTCAATTCGCCTCATTTCTAATTAATGTCATAAATTTTGATAGTCTATAATGCAAGTTGGCGCAAAGAAAGTTTAAAATCGACTCGGAGACTGTGCATATTAATTTTGGTATTAAAACAATGAAAATGATGGCTTAGCTTAATTAATCCGGCTTTTTTTTAAATGTTAATCAATCTTTCGGCCTTTGCCTTATTGGGAGTTTTCACTTTAACCCTTTACACCTCTAAAACCTGAGATTGCGATAATTAGCTTTGGTTAATATAAAATGTAACCAGGATTAAGTGTTTAATTAATTACATTTTTATTTATATCACGAATTCGCGACTCGAAGCTTTGAAGGTACAACTTCCGGGAGGCTTGTATGCTGAGTTGCGAATTCCCAACAGAGCTTAACCACAGCTAAACTTTTTACCTTTAACATTAACCCCGGTTACTAAAACAAGAATCTCACGGTTTTGGCTATCGAGGTTATGATGGTAAGACATTTGGAGCTAGCAAATGCCAAGACACGAAATCTCGGTGATTCTTAGCTACGGTTTAGACTATTTTTACTCTTGGTAATGATCTGGGTAAAATTTTTAAAACTAGTTCTCCGTTTCACCCCTCGGGACTTGTAAACTATGTGATGTATAACTTCCGACATGCGACATCCCGAGGTAAAAAGGATAGACTCTTTTAAATGATTAAAAAAAAAATCTTACCTTAAGAGTATGATAACCATCGTTGTTTGCATGATGAGACTTCTGAGATTTTGTAAAAAATAAAGGAAAATATGAAAATCGGCTTTCGACATCAAGCATTAAGATATGAAATTTTAAACAGGATAAAAAAAACAAAGGTGGCTCCAACATAGGCTCCAACTAGGGATCTCGTTTTCCTGCAAGACGGGAAGAATAGTATACCACGTGCCTATATTGGGTAAATGGAGTCAATGGCTTTAATCCAGCGAAAATGTTCCCTAGAACAGGATACTGAAAGGGAAAAGGACTTTGTTTTTTACTTTTCAAAAGCTTTTCAAAACTCAGATACTTTTTAAACTCAGTTGTAGTCCTCTTAATGACTTTCTCCTTCTAGTTACTGAATTTAGGTCTGCATTAAGACAATCAGAACAACTCTTGGAGACCCAATAGATCTTTTGGCTATCGGCTTGCATGAAAAGAAGAAAATTATATGTTTTTAATCAGGAATCCCTATCTGAACTTGGGATGTAGATCAGGTTTTAAAAATAATTGATTACCAGAGTAGAGTGATATTCATGTATAACAGCCTTACAGATATCTCAGATATTGCTTCATTGCCAGCGAGCCTGTTCAGTACCCCGGTGAAGTTATCTGTCCCTTTTTACTAAATTTCCTTTCACCACTTCAGAATATATTTATGCATTTAAATGCTAAGATTAGGGCAATCATTTCTGAATTTCCTTTCATCGTCTTTTGGACTAGATGGGGGCAATCATTTCTGAATTTCCTTTCACCACCTGTCTTATAATTTGTTTTTTTAGAGTGCAAAGATGGGGGAGATCAGTTTATATGAGGGTTGATATTTGTGTAATATTTTTCATTATAGGTCTATCAACTTACTTTGACTACTCGGTACCAACCTTTCCTTAACTTTCACAACACCTTCATTCAAAGGGAGAAAGGGAAAAATTATATTTTGGAGTTTCCTGTTTGAACAAGCCTCAATCTTCCAAAACTGTTAAAAAACCTAGAAAAGTCAGGATCACTTAAGTGACACTTTGTTGGACCAAGGAGTTGTGAAGACTAGCTTACTTTTCACAATCTGCTCTGAAGCTCTCGAGGTTAAAACGTAATCTCTTCTCCCTACATATGCTAAACCGGGAAGATGTTGGATTTTCAAAGGAAAACTAGAAAACAGAAAAGGGTGACGAAGGGAGATCTATAAACTGAAAAACAGAGGTAAAAAAAAATCAAAACTGACTCTTGAAAATATTTTTCGAGGACACTTTACTTTGAGTGACTTGTTTATTTCATCTTATTCTTTCCTAAACGATTAACCATGGAAATGTTATTTTATTTATTAGTTCAGACGATGTTGCTATATCTTATGAGGTTATCTTGGTTTTCTTTGATAGCCTTTCAGAACAAGTCTTTTAGGAAATCTCACCTTTACCTTACCATTTGATTTTTTTTCCAAAATATCAAAAAATCTTTTTTATCACCTCTTTAAGCCAATTGATTTTTCGATGCATGACTTTCTGTGTACCTATCCTGCTCATTTTGTTTGTAGTTGGAAACCTATAAAAAGGAAAATATGAAGGTTATCAAGGCTTTTTGAAAGGTGTCAAAAAATTACGAAAGGAAAAAAAAATTGAAATAACAATGAGTAATGAAATATATATATATATA
>JASDQU010310369.1:24374-36636 GCA_032191745.1 Picea mariana
CCCAAGAGCACCTCCACCTCCTCCCCTGACAACCCCTCTACCTCCCCCTCCGGCGGCTACCAACGTTATTAGTGGAAAGTTGTAAAGGGGGTTTTGGAATACTAAAAGTGAATATTTACTTTCTTCGCGGGGCAAAAAAATATGAGGATGACTAGTAAGGGATGTGAGGGCTTGGCTCTTCGGACTTGCAAGAGATGTAGTCAGGGGAACCAATGGGTGTGGAAACTAGACGTGTGAAATATTCTTCGAGACTGGGTGAGGTCGCAAAATTTAACTGAAGGGTCGACGATATATCGGCAATAGATAAATTTTCTACAGGACTTTTTCCTTTATGTTCTACAAAGGTTATCGAACAGGTTTCGCTTCTAACTTCGAAGCAGTTTGATGTTATATCCTTAGTTTTGAAAAGAGGGCAGCGTGAAGTTGAAGGTTCAGAAAAACTCTTGGTCTTCAGTTGTGGGTATATAAGCTGATAGACTACAGGGGTCAGCTTAAGAGAGCCTCTCGCCTTTAAAATATTCTCAGGATCTGTAACGGGTGTGGTCTATTTACCATCTAGGTTTTGCCTGGTATTCCTTCATCCGGATGCCAGATTATTAATCATTGATTCACCAAGTGAAAGATTGGAAATCCTTTAAAAGGTGTGCACTCTTTGTTCACTATCAAAGGTTGGCACTTTCAACAAAAAATGTTGTTTTCCCAGGGAAAAAGATTTTGTAACTTTGGTCCCCGACAATAGTGCCAAAAAGATATTGTTCCAGAGTCTGTACTTAATGCTTAGAAGTACATTGTCTAGGCATATGAAAGTGAGTAAGGGGTAGAGAAGGAAGAAATTTCAACCTTCAACAAAGGAAGCTAGGGCTAATTTCTAGGTTGTTGTCTAGCTTCCAACTGTTCCTGGATGTTTATGTCCCTTTCAATCGTTGCCCACGAATGTTTCAGTTCAACCCAGGTAGTGGCTATTTTAAGAATAGTATCAAAAAGATTCAAGACAATATGTGTTTGATTTGATAGTCCAGGTTCAATAGTAGGTTGTCTTGTCACAGGGACAATCATAGAGGAACAAAATAATAAGAAAATCTCAATACTTTTTAGATGTTGTCTCGATTTTGGTTGTATAAAGAAGAGTTTATAGCTCCGGTAGTGATAACAGGGTGCAAACCAAAGGACCTTTCCCGTAACTAAGTTATATTTTAATAAATGTGTGTGAGGTGTAAGAAAACATTAAGCTGTCTATCATGTAAGGCTCCTATCAAGGGAGAATCTCGCTTATAAACAAAAGAAGAAAAAGATAAATAAATAACCTGATGAAGCATAAAATATATATAGAAATCTAAAATGTTCATTGGTCTTATACTTGCTAATAGCCGGTACAGAGGAAAAATGGTAAACAATATAAAAAACTAGAATTTATTCACTATAGTAGAGGTTGTACTAAATTATAGCAAAACATTCATCAGATACATATATGAAATGGAATGAAGTATGAAATACAAGGAAAAAAACTCATAACACAGTCATGATGGAATCGAGAATCTTCGGATTTGCTTTGTATTAACTCTCGAGGAAAAAAATCTCTATTACAATCGACCCAAAAAGGTCCAGCCATTTTTTCTTCCTTCTATTGTATATTTATACAAATTTACATATGATGGAATCCCATTCATTCCAGGATTTTCAGTTACAATGAGAAGGAGATCAATCATTTCATTTCTTTATTCTATGTCTTTATTTGGTACCTGAATCCTGGCCTCTCGCATGCTCGGTACAAGTGACACATTTTTCCACCAGCCGAGATATCAACCTTGAAGGTTTCGCTTGAAAATTGGCCTAAAAAATGTAACAATCTCTAACTAATTGCGGCAACCTTTCTTCCATCTGTCAGTCTAGGGTGTCAATAGTGCACAATTGCACACTTGGTTTAATAATCCATTTATTTATTTGAACTATGTCTGCCAGAGTTACTTGTGAGACTTCGGCTGAATCTCTTTCTTCTTTCTCATTTATATCAAGAGAGAGTTTCACCATATTCATTTGGCTCAGCATCTCAACATTACTCTCGCTATCAATGCCTAACAGATTTCCATCTATAGAACCGAAAGCCTCTTCACAAGATTTCCTTACCTTCTTGGCTTGCAATTTTCCTTCCGATATGTTGCGTTCCCATTCTTTCAACCAAATATTACCTCTGGCCTATTCCGAAATGGAAAACTTAGAACTTTTTCCTGATTCCTTGTTTGTTGTAGCTATTATAGCCTCTTGAAAAGTGACCCGAGATGCTCCAGCTTCTCTCTCTCTGACAGATAAGTTTTCTAATACTTGATCAATAAGCAGACAATTGTCCCAAATCGTCTCTACCTTGGCAAGTAAACTTCGTTGGGCTGCAAAAACCCTGCTCTGAATCTCCATAGCCTAGAACTGGAATATCCCGATATTTATAATTTGGCTTTCGGCGAACTCTAATCTAACCTGCAGCTGCCCTATCAAGTCTCTTTGTTGGCCTATCTGTATTTGACTGGTCTGAGCTACCATCTCTACTTGTTCGAGCTTAGCTTTGAGCAGCTCAATTTCCTTTTTATCGGCCATCCTTGCTTGTTCTATTCCTATGTTTGCCTGGTATTTAGCAGCTTCTTCTGTTGTGGCTAGTTTATCTTCTAAGGTTTTGATGAGGCGATTTTTTCACTTCAGCTAATTCTTCAAAACCCCAACTGAAAATTGTTTTGCCGTGGCAAATGCCCCTAATGTTCCAGCTATTTTTGTCATGAATTCTTCCTTCTTCATATCTTTCCCATCGGTCAACACCTTAAATTTCTTGGCCGTTGATCCTGCTTCTTGATAGAATTCTCTTTTTACCACAAATTTTCTCTTCTTATCAAAAAAGAACTCATTTAGAGGGAGCTCTTCCATCCTTATAGGTCTCAATTCTTCATTGAAAATCCACCCCATGTCTATGTTCCCTTGAGTTGACTATAAGGGAGTAATGGAGGTGATGGGATCTCCAATTTTCTTAGCTGATTGGCCTGGAGTGGTAACTGGAGTCTTCTTTTTTGGTGGATCGGGAGTTTTCAATTTCTAGTTTTAGACTCCTAGTTTTCTCTCCCCTGTCTTGGTGTTTTTCTTGTCCGAGTGTTGTATCTTTGGAGCCTTCATCTTCTTTTTGCTGAACCACTGCTTTTATTTGATCCTCACCTTGCAATACTGGGGGAAAACAACTTCGTCCATGTTCTTGGAATTCTAAAACATCATCCCTCTCTTTGGGTGTCAGGGCTTGTATCCGAGCCAAAACCTCAACATAAGATCTCGTGCCTCGGAAAATGTCATCCGAGGGTGAATTTTCATGTTCGAACCTTTTAAGCCCACAACTAGCTAAGTGATTACTTACGACCCTCTGTGGATCGTTCTTTTTGAATTTGACATGAACCAATTTTAGGTCCTCCATGGCTGCTGCCTCAGCTTTAGCATGCCCAAAATCTAAAAAAGAATAGGAACTTAAATGAATAGGAAAAGGTGGCCATACCTTCTTAGAATATCCCTTAAGCTCCTTCCTTATGCCACCGATTACAGTTTGTCTGGCAATCTCATTGCAAGCCAGCCTATCGGGTATGAATAATGGTAAGGCATTCGGAGGAACAAAAGTGTCAAAAACCCTGAGATATGAAAATTTTTCTTCCACGTATCAGTCAGCTATACTGCTCAGATTTACCGCGATACTGTCTAAGATCCTAGGTGGCGGGTGGCCGAAGATAGTGACATGCAGTGGTACCATCACCTAGTTAAAGATTTCATACACAAAATCTGAGGCTTTGTCATCCTACATCTTTGAATGGTAGACGTGGATGGGCTCAGCCTCCGATGGAGTCTAGCTCCAACTCATCAAGGGAAAAGGTGTCAAAAAACACATGGCGTCCATGATATACGCAGACATAAAGAATGAAGCAATCTTTCCACTCTCCTTCTACGCTCGATACTCTGTAACTTGACTGGTCAAACTATCAGGCAGTAGTTTAGCCCAGTCGAAGGAACAAACTTCAGTGGCCGTGGGAATTAGAGGCACCCACTGAAGGAAAAAATGTGTGGTTTCCTCTCTCCCATATAATCTGTAGGTCATCATAGTGATATATTTTAACCGTGGTTCCAGAGAAGCTATTGAATATATACCATTACTGTCTGCCCTGAACTTCGCACGGTGTGAAACCCAATCTTTGATTAAACCAGACATAGCCTTGTCGTATTGCACACGTTCCTTCTGTTTAAAATTCTCCAGGAATTCGGCATTGTAAACAAAGTCTGACATGGCTGGAAACTTGTATATAGCCTGCAATTGTTCGGGTCTGAAAGTCCCAATGGTGACCCTATGCTCGTTGACGATGGTTTTGGTTGGTATATATACATGGTCTAATTCCCACTGGATCATATCGTAGTAAGGGAGCAGACGTGGCTTAGCCGCTACTTTATGCATTTGAGCCTGGACGATGATCTTATACTTGGTGATTACGCCCTCTTTTTCATTTTCACTGGAATCATCCAAAACATCTACCAATTTAGACTGTAGAACCTCAGAAATATATGACCAGGTCCTGACAGAGTCGATACTTCAAGGTGAAGTATCAGAAACGTTGTCTGAACCTTATCCTAAAAACTCAACATTGGCTTTAAGCGCTTTTCACGGAGCCATGGCGGGGGATTCCACTTTATCTCTCCTGTGATAAAAATATGTATACATACAGAAATTAGCTCAATCATGAAAAGTTGGCTCTACGTAGAATAGAAATGAAATTTGAGAGAACAAATAAAAAATCCATGTCTTTGACTATTTAAAACTAGGTCATCCTTAGGGACAGAATGGTCAAATCGTTCTTAAATATAAATTTAGCAATAAAAACCATACCCTTACTTGTCAATTCACCTCATTTCTAATTAATGTCATAAATTTTGACAATCCATAATGCAAGTTGGCGCAAAGAAAGTTTAAAATCGACTCGGAGACAATGTGTATTAATTTTCGTATTAAAACAATGAAAATGTTGGCTTAACTTAATTAATCAAGATTTTTTTTAAATGTTAATTAATCTTTCAGCCTTCGCCTTATCAGGAGTTTTCACTTTAACCCTTTACACCTCTAAAACCCGAGATTGCGACAATTAGCTTTGGTTAATATAAAATGTAACCAAGATTAAGTGTTTAATTAATTACGTTTTTATTTATATCACAACTTCGCGACTCGGGGCATCAAAGGTATAACCTTCGGGAGGCTTGTATGTTGAGTTGTGAATTCCTGACAGAGCTTAACCACGGCTAAACTTTTTACCTTTAACATTAACCCGGGTTACTAAAACAAGAATATCGTGGTTTCGGCTATCAAGGTTATGACAGTAAGACTTTTGGAGCCAGCAAACGTCGAGACACGAAATCCCGATGATGCTTAACTGTGGTTTAGAGTATTTTTACTCTCGATAATGATCTGGGTAAACTTTTTAAAATTAGTTTGTCGTTTCGCCCCTCGGGACTTGTAAACTATGTGATCTATAACTCCCGACATGCGAAATCCCGAGGTAAAATGGAGAGACTCTTTTAAATGATAAAAAAAAAAATCTTACCTTAAGAGTATGATAACCGTCACTATTTACGTGATGAGACTTCTGAGATTTTGGAAAAAATAAAGAAAAATATGAAAACTGGCTTTCGACTTCAAGCATTAAGATATGAAATTTTAAACAGGCTAAGAAAAACAAAGGCGGCTCCAACAGGAGTAACAAAAGTTCTTTTGGATTAGTAATTAAGGGCTGGATTGGAATGATGATCAACTTGATCCGTTTATGTAATTGGATTGATAAGGAGGCACATATTTAGAATTAAATAAAGTGCTGGTATGATAAAGTCTTTGTTTAAATTAAAATACTACTTTATAAGTATCGATAGATAAGAAGTTAGTTAATAGAATAATAATGAATGTAGTGACATGGAAAATGTTAGTTAAAAACTTGGTTAATAGATAGTTAGAGTGGTGAGAGATATTAAAATCATATTCATAGTATTATTGTTATATAGTAATAGAACTAGTTATGAAAATACTTATTTTGTCTTGCCTTTATTTATGATCCATGAATCTATGTTTGGTGTGTTAAATACATAGTTGAATTTTAGTAACTTGTTAAGTTGGAAAATATCTTGCAATTACGATGCAAATGATATCAATAATAGCATACCCTATGTTCATTTTAATGAATTTGAGTCGCAAGAATATTTATGTATATATATTAGGGCATAGATCTCATTTTCTTGTAACGTATCTCTTTTGTTTCAATATAATTAAGTAGAGATGTGTTAGACAGTTTGCAGATATGGTAAGGTGGATTCTGTTTTTTTTGGGTACTTTGTTTTTATAATAAATGATTAACCAATGTAGGTTAGGCTCCCTTGCGCTAAGGCTCTAATTAGGTCTTTTATTTGTAGAAGTTAGATGCAAGTTGACTACTCAACTTGTTTAAATAAAATAAAATAAAATAAAATAATTACCAATTAATTGTATCTATCTACCGCGTGTCGATTTTAATAGTAGGGAGGAGGTGACATATGGTATCAGAGCGGGGTTCAACCCATGACTTGGGATCGCTACGACTTTCATTGTTATGATTTGATTATAATGTTTCTAATTGAGTTGACTTGTATTCATGCAGGTAATCATGGTTATAAGATGTCGCGAAGGTAGATGACGGGGTGCTAGGGGAGGAGGCGCGATGCCTCCAGTAGCAGCCATTCTTGAGGGGTCTATCCCCCAAGGAGATGAACAGGTTATCGGGAAAGAGAAGATAATAGTTGGTGATGTGGTCGGAATGATGAGATCTTTTCATCGCATGTCTAAGGCGCTGATCAACCATTTGGATAAAGATGAGGCCAGGGTGCCGGCACCCCCAAAGGGTCCACCATTCACTCTAGTCAGTACAAGTAGCATTCACCATGAACTTGAGAAGGTCAAATTTCTTGAGTTATTTGGCTCCCTAGACGACACAGCTGTCGAGGCATGGTTGGAGAACATGGCGATATTCTTTTCACTTCGTGATTATACCTCCAACATGAAGGTCCACATGGCGGTCTTTCAACTAAAGGGGAGTGCTCTTCTATGGTGGAAGACACTCCTACCATGACTCAACATGGCCGTTGAAGATGTGTCATGTGAACTATTCGAGGAACGGTTCCGAGAGAGGTACCTATTAGAGGAATTCATTGAACGTCAGCTCAATGAGTTCAACACCTTAAGACAGGGCGATCGTATGGTGCCCAAGTACGAGGCCCATTTTATGGAGCTGCTCCGGTATGCTCTGCATCTTGACACTGAGAAACTTAAGGTAAATAGGTTCATTTTCATCCTTAACGACAACATACATGCAAAGGTTAGGATTTTGATGCCTCAAACATTGCATGATGTTGTCCAGAAGGCCCTCATAGAAAAGGAGGATCTTTTCAGCGGGGGTCAGACCAGGACTCCAGTGAGACCAGCAGGGCAGGTGTCATCTAGTGCACAACAACATTAGACACTAGCCAGACATAAAATAGAATATCATGGCTTCCAGAGGGGATCCACCTTCACTACATCTCGACGACAGACGCCTCAACAATGGACACTTATTGGGGACCATAGCTTCAGCAACAACGTCGACCACAATAACATCAATTTATGCCTGTTCAAGAGAACAAACCAGGATTCTAGGTTGGTGGGACATCATATTCTACTTCAGGTACCAGGACTACTGGGCCGAAGATGGGGTGTTAGATGTGTGGGGAGCCACACTACTGGTGTGAATGCCCTGTGGAGAGGACTAGAGCATATGGATCGGCTGAACCCAATACCATGGGGGATTTGGGAAAGTCCCATTAGATTCATGCAGTAGTGAATAATTGCCAGGAAGAGCATCAGTCAACTATGCTCGAGACGACAGGTACCATCACTGACCAGACCCTTATTATTTTGATAGATCCCTGTTCTACTGAGAGTTTCATTTCTAATGCAATTCTAAAAAGGATTAAGGTAAAGGTAATCAAACAAGACAAGTTTAGCTTCGTAGAGATGGCTTCGGGAGCCAAATAGAAGGTTGGAGGAAAGGTTATAGACTGTACCCTTAACCTAGGATAGTTTATCATGAGGGCGAACCTGTACGTCACGATCTTAGGATCTTATGACGTCGTGATTGGTATGGACTTGTTGGAATCACATGAGGCAATACTCAACTGTAAGATGAAGCGATTGAGCTTGGTCGATGATGAGGGACAAGGATGAGTGATTGTATGTCAGAACCAAGGAGTTTCCTTAAGGTTCATCTCTTCCTTGCCGCTACGGAAGAGCATGCGCAAGGGGTGCAATATTTATGCGATCCTTTTGTTAAACGAGAAGAGAGTACAGAATGGTCTAGAACACCTTCCGGTCGTCAGAGAGTTTGCAGACGTATTTCCAGAGGAGTTACCTAAGATGTTTCCAGAGAGGGAATTGGAGTTTACTATATACCTAAAACCAGGAACTGAACCGATAGCTAGAATGCCTTATCGGATGTTGACCCCGGAGTTACAAGAGTTGAGAATGAAACTGAAGGAATTGTTGGACTTGGGACTGATACGTCCAAGTGTGTCACCGTGGTGTGCACCTGTTATTTTCATATGAAAAAATGATGGGTCGTGGAGGCTTTGCATTGAATAATGTCAATTGAACAAGGCCATGATCAAGAATCAGTATCCATTTCCAAGAATTGATGATCTATTCGATCAAATGAATGGCACGATAGTGTTCTCAAAGATTGACTTGCGATCAGGATACCGACAGTTATGGATTAAGGAAGATGACGTCCCTAATAATAACTTTAAGACGAGGTTTCGACATTAGGATTTTACTGTTTTACCGTTTGGACTGACAAATTCCTCAGGGGTATTTATGAGTTTGGTGAATGGGGTGTTTCGTGAGTACTTGGACAATTTCATCCAAGTATTCATTGATGATATTTTGATTTACTCTTGGATGATGGAGGAGCATGAAAAGCACTTGCGCTTGGTACTACAGTGTCTACGAGAGCACAAATTGTATGGGAAATTGTTCAAATGCTCATTGTATCAATCAAAGATCCACTACTTAGGGCACGTCATCTCTAGTGAAGGTATCACTTTGGATCTAGCGAAGGTCGAGGCCATTATGGAATGGCCTGCGCCGACGAATGTCCTGGAAGTGCGTAGCTTCATGGGTTTAGTAGAATACTATCGATGGTTCATCGAGGGGTTTTTGAAGATAGAAAATCCTATCACAGAATTGCAAAAGAAAAAAAATTTTGTTTAGACCGAGAAATGCATGGAAGAATTTCGAAGGCTCAAGGAGTTGTTGAAAACAACACCGATACTAAAGGTCCCTAACATAATTGTGGACTTCTTGGTATGCACTGATGCATCCAAGGAAGGCTTAGGCATATTCTTGATGCAAGATGGATGAGTGATCATTTACATCTCGAGGAAACTGAAAAGGCATGAGGAGAACTACACGACGCACAATTAGGAGTTGTTAGCCATCGTATATGCCTTGAAGGTTTGGAGACACTACCTTGCTGGATGAAAATTTGAACTAAAGACTGATCACTGTGGACTACAACACATATTTATGCAAAGCGACCTGAACGCGCGACAATGGCGTTGGTTGGAATTGCTTAGCGAGTACGAATTCGAGATTACTTACATAAAAGGAACAATGAACCAAGTGGTAAATGCATTGAGTCGGAGACCATGCATCTTTTCGGTGCTGCCTCTTCAAACGAATCTATGTGAAAATATTCTAACTTTACAGCATGACGATGACTGGTACAAAGAGGTCGAGGGTTTTATCAGGCAAAACACAATGATGGTACCAAGATTTCAATGATTTCCGTTTGATAGTGATGGTTTATTGAGGTTTAAAATTCAGATTTATGTACCGTCGAACGACGAGTTGAGGATGTTGATCCTGAGCGAGGCTCATAGAGCAGTTTACATGGCTCACCCGGGAGTCACAAAGATGAGGGTAGACCTTAAACCCTTATTCTTCTGGAAGGGAATGAAGGTAGACATAGTCAACTATGTGGCCAGATGTCTAGAATGTCAATAGGTAAAGGCTAAACATAGACACCCCGCAGGATTACTACAACCACACGCTATTCTAGAATTGAAATGGGAGGTTATTTCGATGTATTTTATTGTTGGATTTCCACTGATCGAAAGGCGACATGACTTGATTTTCATAGTAGTAGACACTCTAATGAAGAGTACTCACTTTATTCCTGTGCATACCATGTATCAGGCACCTGATATAGCTAGAGTTTTTGTTAGCGAGATTCTGAGGTAGCATGGTGTGCCTAAGAGGATTATATTTGATCGAGGATTGCTGTTTACCGGACAATTTTGGACGAGTTTCCAAGAGGCCTTGGGAACCGAACTTAACTTCAGTATTGCATATCACCCGGAGACTGACGGGCAGACCGAATGAATGAACTAGACCTTGGAGGACATGTTGCACTTGTATGTGATGGACCAACGAAAGCACCAGGAAGAATTCTTGCCACTGGTGGAGTTCGCTTACAACAATAGTTACCAAAGCACCATTAAGATGTCGCCTTTCGAGTTTCTTTACGAGTGACCCTGTCGGACGCCTTTGAGTTTGGATCGGCTTGAGGATAGGGTCCTAGTGGGACTAGAAGCGATCCAAGAAATGGAAGAGAAAATGCAAACAATAAGACAAAGGATTAAACAAGCGTAGGATCAAAAAAATATTTATGTCGATGCGCACCATGTCGACCATAGTTACGAGGTCGGTGATCGAGTCTTCTTGCAGGTTAAACCACATAAGAGTTCGATCAAGTTTGGAAAGGGAGATAAACTCTCTCCTAGGTTCATGGGACCTTTCAAGATTGTGGAGAGAAAGGGGCACATGGCC
This sequence comes from Picea mariana, assembly GCA_032191745.1. Classification (NCBI taxonomy): domain Eukaryota; kingdom Viridiplantae; phylum Streptophyta; class Pinopsida; order Pinales; family Pinaceae; genus Picea; species Picea mariana. Next base: position 35,311 of record JASDQU010310369.1, read on the forward strand.
TATTGACTAGCCTTTCCTGATTCTTTAAGGCATATGCACAATGTTTTTCATGTATTTGTTTTGAGACATTATATTAGCGATCCTACACATGTTATTGACATGAGTTCATTCCAGGTATCAGATGAGGGGGCACTCATGGCTGAGTTGATCTGCATCTTGGATCATCGCATTTGACATCTACGATGTCAAACAGTAGATTAGGTCAAGGTCCAATGGGACAATTGTAGTCCGCACTCGACGACCTGGGAGGACGCATATGATATGCGCCGACAGTTTCCATTTTTGTTTGATAGATAGACTTATAATATTTAGATACACTTTATTCGACATTTATACTGTGAAACTTTGGGATGAATTTTATCCCAAGAGGGGGTGTATGTAGCATCCTTCTCTTCCGCAATGAGCGAACGTATTCTTTGAGGACACTTGCTCGCAAGTGATCCAGATTTTATACTATTAAAATATTGATTTTGATTATGAGGCATTATGGGTTGATGACATGTTGTTTTATTGCATTGACATAGATAGGTGCTATTGACTCGGTTTTACTAAGTGTGCAGGATTTGGATGTCGAAGATGCAGAGGCATCGATGGAACCCTTTAGACTTTGGATCGAGTCGAGAAGTGTGCCATTGGGGTTTGATTGTTTTATTGTGATATTAGGGCATCTGATTAGATGATATGATATGGATATATACTGGCATGATTCGTTGATGATGCAGGCTGATGATATATTGTCGACCAGACTCACATGTGGAGGAGAGGGGTCATACACGACTACCAGAGATGCTGAGGGAGAGGTGTGGACAACAGCCCTGCCACAACCTACTAGCATTCTTGTCGTGGCTCGAAATGTAGGTTAACATTTACCTTGTTTAAGAGGACCCACGATGCCATGAGGGTAGACTGCGATAGTCGCTCACAATGATTCTAAGGGGCGTGCAATAAGGCGGGGGCCTTAGTCCTTAGAGGCCCTTAGTCTCCCACAAGTTCACCTAGTGGAGTATTGACTCTAGGGGTTTTTGATGTCTAGCAAGTCAGTCAAGAGGTGAGTGGAACCCTTGGATCACGTGGTGTGTCCTGAAGGGCACATCATGTAAGAAAAATGGAAAGAGGTGAGAGACACCCTTGGAGCACATACTGCGTCCTGAAGGGCATGTCACACAAGGGTAATAGATTAAGGTGAGTGGCACCCTTGGAGCACCTGGTGCATTCTGAAGGGAACGTCGCGTTGTTGATGATAAATGAATGAAACTAGATGGTCTTAGGACGAATAACGTGTTAAGAATTTTTAAAAACAAATTCCCTAATAAAATGTCACCCAAC